>JAXLNO010002128.1:191709-244534 GCA_038087875.1 Malacoraja senta | reverse complement strand
TGGCGGTGCTGGCTCGAAGGGCTGAATGGCCTCCTCCTGCACCTATTTTCTATGTTTCTATGTTTCTATGTTTCTATTAGCTGAGAAACCAGTCCCTTTTGCCCAAAATGCCCGTATTAGCCCGGGAGGAGCATTTTGGCCCAAAAGGCCTGTGCCAGGCCAGGAAAATCCAGAAAAAGTGCTTTTCACTGAAATTTCACTCCGATTTTTTTTAAAGAGCCTCTTCGGCCCATCAGGCCTGTACTAGCCCAGTAGTCCCTTCGGCCCATGAGTAAGTATTCCCCCTGCAAGTATTAAACCTCACCCCAGCATTTTTCTCCCTCCCTTCATTTGCTCCCTGTGAGATCCAGGCGAGGATAGACTTTCCTCCTTCATTGCTGTGATCTGCAGAAAAAGATGAAAAATGTTGGGATGTAATGTTAAAATTGTACAAGGCATTGTACAATTTTAACATAGAAGTTGGGATGTAATGTTAAAATTGTACAAGGCATTGCTGAGGCCAATTCTGGAGTATGGAGTACAATTTTGGTCGCCTAATTATAGGAAGGATGTCAACAAAATAGAGAGAGTACAGAGGAGATTTACTAGAATGTTGCCTGGGTTTCAGTTACTAAGTTACAGAGAAAGGTTGAACAAGTTAGGTCTTTATTCTTTGGAGCACAGAAGGTTAAGAGGGGACTTGATAGAGGTCTTTAAAATTATGAGCGGTTTAGACAGAGTTGACGTGGATAAGCTTTTTCCATTGAGAGTAGGGAAGATTCAAACAAGGGGACATGACTTGAGAATTAAGGGACAGAAGTTTAGGGGTAACATTAGGGGGAACTTCTTTACTCAGAGAGTGGTAGCTGTGTGGAATGAGCTTCCAGTGGAAGTGGTGGAGGCTGGTTCGATTTTATCCTTTAAAAATAGTTTGGATGGGTATATGGACGGGAAAGGAATGGAGGGTTATGGTCTGAGTGCAGGTAGATGGGACTATTAAAAAAAAAAAAAATGTTCGGCATGGACTTGAAGGGCCGAGATGGCCTGTTTCCGTGCTGTAATGGTTATATGGTTATATGGTTATATTTCTAAAATTGATTCTTCACCCTCTCCCCCTTCTCTCTCACAGAGTCTCTCACCTGTTTTGGGCAGAATTTCTGGCAGCTTCTGAGCTGACAGCCCACCAGGCCTGAGTGACTGAGCTGCCAGCCCACCAGGCCTGAGTGACTGTGCTGCCAGCCCAAGAATCCATTTGGCCCACAATGTCCATACTAGCCCTTTGGAAACCAGTCCCTTCAGCCCACAACACCCATACTAGCGCTCCAGAAAGCCCCCCCCCCCCAACTGGCCAGCAATATTGGAATTGGTGGAGAGGTGGAATATTGCGTTGGGGGACCAGCCCTCCCGTGTGAAAATGGGACCCAACAGGTCCCACTTAGTCTAGTTACACAATATAAGTTTGATTAGCTACTCTCAATTAGCAGTGAAGTGATGACAGTCTACGTTACTTTCAAATACTTCTGTGGCTTGTTACAGTCACTCACTGTACCTTTGCCATGCAGATTCCCTGAAATGGCACTTGGAAGAGTATAAAGTTCACTCTCCCCTCGATCAAAGTGGACATAAACCTTGTCACAGTTTACCTAAAGAACACCCTATTTGCTGCCATGACTGCCTCTTTACTGTCTGTAGGTCTGCCCTGACATTCTCCAAGACAAAGCAATCACAAAGCAGGACATGCTTAAAGACCTCCTATAAAGAGGTCAGTTCAAAAGCTCAACTCTCAATATGCTGAAGAATTGGGTGACGCAGTCGCGCAGTGGTGGAGTTGCTGCCTTGCATCGCCAGAGACCCAGATTCAATCCTGACCCCAGGTGCTGTCTGTACGGAGTTTGTACATTCTTCTTGTGACTGCGTGGGTTTTCTCTGGGTGCTCCGGTTTCGTCTCACATTCCGAAGATGTGGTTTGTAGGTTAATTGGTTTCTGTGAATTGTTCCTCGTGTATAGGATAGAACAGGTGATCATTGGTTGGCACGGATTCAGTGTTTCCACTCTAAACTCTAGCATCTGTCAGGTACATAACACAAGTTCATAGAGACCTATTATCTTTGAACTCAAAAAAATCCTTTTCCACTGGTTTCAGCTCTGACAATTATCAGAAACTGAGACGTGTTATGTGTCAACTCAATGGTTTTCTTCACCTGGACGAGCTCTTGACCACATATTTGTTCCAACTCCCAATTCTCACTTTGGCCATCGAACCAGCCACAGGTCTTGCGATACTAAATCAAATATTCAAACCTTTCTTCTTCAAGATTTAACTATTTCACTGCTTTTCTCTCTGATCTGGAATCATTAAGCAAACCATTTCTCAGCCTAAACTCTGAAGTTGATTTCTTAATTTATAATTTATTCACCCATTACCATCGTGACTTCTGATCCGCACAGATTACCCCTCCGCCAACATCTCGTTCTATCTTTGTTTTCTCCTCACAATCTCCAATCCTCTAAGATAGACACAAAATGCTGGAGTAACTCAGCGGGACAGGCAGCATCTCTGGAGAGAAGGAATGGGTGATGTTTCAGGTTGGTGACGTTTCAGGTAGAGACCCTATTGAAGCAAAGCCGACGAGACAGACGTCAGGCTGAGGCATGGTAGTATGGGACTCCATAGTGAGAGGGACAGACAGGGGTTTCTACGGCAATAGGCGGGATTCAAGGATGGCGTGTTACCTCCCTGGTGCCACGATCCAGGACGTCACGGACCGATTGCAGAGCATCCTCAAGGGTGAAGGTTAGCAGCCGGAAGTGGTAGTGCATGTCGGCACAAATGACGTCGGGAAGAAGAGGAAAGAGATTCTGCAGTGTGACTTTAGAGAGCTCGGATGAAGGCTGAAAGGCAGGACCTCCAGGGTGGTTATCGCCGGTTTGCTTCCAGTTCCTTGTGCGGGTGAGGGCAGAAACAGGGAGATAGGGGATCTGAATGTGTGGCTGAGGAGCTGATGCAGGGGACAGGGATTTCGATTCTTAGACGCCTGGGTTCTGTTTTGGGGCAAGGGTGAATTGTACAAAAGGGACAGGTTGCACCTTAACAGGCGGGGGACCAGCATTCTGGCAGGCAGATATACCACTGCTACACGTGTGGGTTTAAACTGAACAGGGGGGGGGGGGGAAGACAAATAGGAAATACAAGGATGGAGTTAAAGGGAAAGAGAGTATAGGAAATGTTAAGAAAGACACCAGAATTAACGGGACAGAAAGCTCACAAAGTGATAGGAGAGTATGGCCAAGTGAAATAGGAATCGATGTGAAAGATGAGGTGAGTAATTGATTAAAGGTATTATATATGCATGCGCGAAGTATAAGAAGTAAAGTGGATGAGCTTGAGGCTCAGTTAGAGATTGGTAGATATGACATTGTGGGGATTACAGAGACATGGCTGCAGGAGGATTGGGACTGGGAACTGAATATTCAGGGTTATACGTCCTATAGAAAAGATAGGCAGGTGGGCAGAGGAGGGGGGGGGGTAGCTCTGCTGGTGAGGGATGAAATTCAGTGCCTTGCGAGGAGTGACATAGGGACTGACGATGTAGAGTCGCTGTGGACAGAATTGAGGAATTGTAAAGGTAAGAAGACACTAATGGGAGTTTACAGACCCCCAAACAGTAGCCTGGATATAGGGTGCAAGTTGCAGCAGGAGTTAAAATTGACATGTAACAAAGGTAATGCCACTGTGGTTATGAGAAATTTCAATATGCAGGTAGACTGAGAAAATCAGGTTCGTTCTGGTCCCAAGAAAGGGAGTTTGTAGAATGCCTCCGAGATGGATTCTTAGAGCAGCTTGTACTGGAGCCTACCAGAGAGAAGGCAATTCTGGATTTAGTGTTGTCTAATGAACCAGATTTAATAAGGGAACTCAAGGTAAAGGAACCTCTAGGAGGAAGTTTTAATCTGCAATTTGAGAGGGAGAAGGTTAAATCAGAAGTGTCAGTGTTACAGTTGAACAAAGGGGACTGTGAAGGCATGAGAGAGGAGCTGGCCAAGGTCGACTGGAAAAGGATCTTAGCAGGAATGATTGTTGAACAGCAATGGCAGGAATTTCTGGGCATAATCCAGAAAATGCAGTTTCATTTCATTCGAAAGAGGAAGAAAAATTCTAAGGGGAGTAAGAGGCAACCGTGGCTGACAAAGGAAGTTAGGGACGGTATAAAACTAAAAGAAAAGGTGTATAACATAGCAAAGAGTAGCGGGAAGCCAGAGGATTGTGAAACTTTCAAAAGACATTAGAAGGTGAAAAGATGAAGTACGAAGGTAAGCTCGCCAAGAATAAAAAGAAGGATAGTAAAAGCTTCCTGAGGAATGTTAAGAGAAAAAGATTAGTAAAGACAAATGTAGGTCCCCTGAACGCAGAAACAGGTGAAATTATTATGGGTAACAAGGAAATGGTAGAAGAGTTGAACAGGTTCCTGTGAATTGGAGGGTAACCAATGGTTCTGTCTTCACTAAGAAAGACACAAACAATCTCCCAGATGTACTAGAAGACAGAGGATCTAGGGAGACAGAGGAACTAAAATAAATTTGCATTAGGTGAGAAATAGTATTGGGTATACTGATGGAGCTGAAGGCTGATAAATCCCTAGGGCCTGATGATCTGCATCCCAGGGTACTCAAGGAGGTGGCTCTAGAAATCGTGGACGCATTGGTGATCATTTTTCAATGTTCTATAGATTCAGGATCAGTTCCTGTGAATTGGAGGGTAACCAATGTTATCCCACTTTTCAAGAAAGGAGGGAGAGAGAAAACGGGGAATTATAGACCAGTTAGCCTGACATCGGTGGTGGGGAAGATGCTGGATCAATTATTAAAGAAGTAATAAAGGTGCATTTGGATAGCAGTAAAAGGATTAGTCCAAGTCAGCATGGAGTGCGGCGGCGCGGATTACTGCAGCGGTCTTTTTAAATTTCTTTTATTTTTGTCTAGTTAAATGTAGTTGTTTGTGGGGGTTTTTTTGTACTGTTTTAATTGTGTATATGTGGGGGGCAGGAGGGGGAGGGGAAAACTTAAAAAAAAATCTATTCCCTGCACGGGAGTCCCGACATTTTCCCTGTCGGGTCTCCGTTGTCGTTGGGGCCTAGCTCCGTGGAGCGGCCTCCGACCGGGACGACCTGGGGGCTCCAGTTGTGGAGCCTGCGGAGCTGCGGACTCACCATCGTGGGGCTGGCCGGCCTCGGAGCGCGGGGAGTGGTGGTGACTCATTGCTGCTCACTCCGGAGCTCCAGCTGCAGCTGCAGACCCGTGGACTAGGACATCGGGAGCTCGCGGGTCCGGGTGAGAGACTGCTTTCCGGAGCTCCCGCAACGCAACTTCTCCAGCTCGAGTCGTGGGGTTGGAACGACCCGGAGCGGGGCCGTAAATCGCCCGGTGCGGCTTTAATGTTAAAGCCGCGGGACATTCCAGCACCCGCTGGGGCTCCAACTTGTGACTTTGGGCCCGGAGCAAGGCTGTACATCGCCCGGCGTGGCTTCAACGGCCGTGGGACTTGACATTGCCCGCCTGGGACTTCAACATCGGGAGAAAGATGGTGCAGGGGAGAGAAATGACTTTGCCTTCCATCACAGTGAGGAGGAGATTCACTGTGATGGATGTTTTTCTGTAAATTGAATTGTTTGTGTGTCGTGTAGGAATTGTTTTGTTTGTATGGCTGTGGAAAGGAGTTTCGTTTGAGCCTCTTTGAGGTTCAAATGACAAGAAATAAAATCTAAAATCTAAAGATTTATGAAGGGGAAATTCTGCTTGACTAATCTTCTGGAATCTATTGAGGATGTGACAAGTAAAATGGATAAAGGAGAGCCAGTGAATGAAGTGTATCTAAACTTTCAGAAAGCCTTTGATAAGGTCCCACACAGGAGATCAGTGAGCAAAATGGTATTGTTGGTAGGGTATTAACATGGCTAGAGAATTGGTGGGCAGAAAGGAAACAAAGAGTAGGAATAAACGGGCCCCTGTCAGAATGGCAAGCAGTAGCGAGTGGAGTGCCACAAGGCCCGGTGCTGGGGCCGCAACTATTCACAATATATATTAATGATTTAGATGATGGGATTAAAAATAAAATGAGCAAATTTGCAGATGACACAAAACTGGGTGGCAGTGTGAATTGCGAAGAGGATACCAGGAGGTTGCAGGGTGACTTGGACAGATTGAATGAGTGGGCAGATGCATGGCAGATGCAGTATAATGTAGATAAATGTGAGGTTATCCACTGGCGGCAAGAACAAGGAGGCAGATTATTATCTCAATGGTGTCAGATTAGGAAAAAGGGAAGTGCAACGAGACCTGGGTGTCCTTGGATACCAGTCACTGAAAGTAAACATGCAGGTAGAGCAGGCAGTGAAGAAAGCTAATGGCATGTTGGCCTTCATACAAAGAGGATTTGAGTAAAGGAGTAAAGAGGTCCTTCTGCAGTTGTGCAGGTGAGACCACATCTGGAGTATTGTGTGCAGTTTTGGTCTCCTAATTTAAGGAAGGGCATCCTTGCTTTTGAGGCAGTGCAGCGTAGGTTTCAAAGGTTAATCCCCGGGATGGCGGGACTGTCATATGAGGAAAGATTGGAAAGACTGGGGTCGTATTCACTGGAATTTAGAACGATGAGGTGGGATCTCATAGAAACATATAAAATTATAAAAGGACTGGACAAGCTTGATGGAGGAAAATTGTTCCCATTGTTGGGGGAGTCCAGAACCAGGGGCCACAGTCTATGAATAAAGGGGAGGCCATTTAAAACTGAGATGAGAAAAAACTTTTTCACCGAGAGTTGTGAATTTGTGGAATTCTCTGCCACAGAAAGCAGTGGAGGCCAATTCACTGGATGAATTTAAAAGAGAGTTAGATGAAGCTGTAGTGGCTAGCGGAATCAAGTTGATATGCGGAGAAGGCAGGAACGGGTTGCTGATTGTGGATGATCAGCCATGATCACCATGAATGGCGGTGCTGGCACGAAGGACCAAATGGCCTCCTCCTGCACCTATTTTCTATGATTCAATATGTTTCTATTCCTCTGGACAATAGCTCCTTCTTTGGCTTGGTACCCCTAGGCATTTTATTTACAACCGTCTCATTGCACATCTTGAGAATTTATTGTCTACTGAGGGTATAATATTGTCACTGATCCTCTGATCATTTTGACTGATATTTCTATGAATGTTATTCAGGGAATAGGTGCAAAGAAGGATCCAGTCATTTACAACAGGTGAAACAATCACAATGCATGATTTCTGATTGAGTTCATGGCATAATTCAATGTGCAAATTTAACAATCTCAGTGCATGATTTCTGATGGAGCTCATTGTATAATTCAATCTGTAAATTTACCAATCTCAGTGCATGATTGCTAAACTTGCAGATTGAATTATACTGTGAACTCAATCAGAAATCATGGTTATTACTTCGATGGCGATCATGCAAGTTGATACAACGGGACACACTTTTAACACATTCAAAACCCAAAGGGATAATGTCAAATGTCATGCAAGGTGGCATTGACAGCTCCCTGGAATCTTCTGAAATTGATTTACGCATATGCAGTTAGCATACTCAGGAAGTTAGAACTGACCTCCTGCACTGTTAAAAGGATTAGAAATTATTTGTAGGTTTGTTGGAAATTTAGACCGTTGTGGCTCAGCAAAATTGTGTTTGGTATTGCAATGCATCTGGAGTGAAATCTATTTTTCTTTAAAAATAGAGAGCTCATTATTGATCTTGTTGAGGTCCCAGCATAAGTGGTAGCTGGAAGAGGGGGTCAAAAGCAAGACTTCCTAGCTAGAGCTCCAGCCATGTTCCTAGAAACTAATCAAGCGTTAAAATGATTTATTCCTACCTGTAGGGTTGTTTGGAAGACCTCTGTGAAATATTGTGGTTTGCAGCTCCATACTTCCTGCAAACATTACAGTTTCCCTCACACCAAAGAGAGGAGAATTGATTTATTTGTCCTTGTATATAGGACATTAGGCAACATGAGCATGTGTTCTTGTCCAGACTGTGGGCTTGCTAATGGGCCTTTCCCAATTAGGCAACTTTTTACATAGATACATAGAAAATAGGTGCAGGAGTAGGCCATTCGGCCCTTCGAGCCTGCACCGCCATTCAATATGATCATGGCTGATCATCCAACTCAATATCCCGTACCTGCCTTCTCTCCATACCCCCTGATCCCTTTAGCCACAAGGGCCACATCTAACTCCCTTTTAAATATAGCCAATGAACTGGCCTCAACTACCCTCTGTGGCAGAGAGTTCCAGAGATTCACCACTCTCTGTGTGAAAAAGTTTGTCCTCATCTCGGTCTTAAAGGATTTCCCCCTTATCCTTAAGCTGTGACCCCTTGTCCTGGACTTCCCCAACATCGGGAACAATCTTCCTGCATCTAGCCTGTCCAACCCCATAAGAATTTTGTACGTTTCTATAAGATCCCCTCTCAATCTCCTAAATTCTAGCGAGTATAAGCCAAGTCTATCCAGTCTTTCTTCATATGAAAGTCCTGACATCCCAGGAATCAGTCTGGTGAACCTTCTCTGCACTCCCTCTATGGCTATAATGTCCTTCCTCAGATTTGGAGACCAAAACTGTACGCAATACTGCAGGTGTGGTCTCACCAAGACCCTGTACAACTGCAGTAGAACCTCCCTGCTCCTATACTCAAATCCTCTTGCTATGAAGGCCAACATACCATTCGCTTTCTTCACTGCCTGCTGCACCTGCATGCCTACTTTCAATGACTGGTGTACCATGACACCCAGATCTCGCTGCACCTCCCCATTTCCTAATCGGCCACCATTTAGATAATAGTCTGCCTTCCCGTTTTTGCCACCAAAGTGGATAACCTCACATTTATCCACATTATACTGCATCTGCCAAACATTTGCCCACTCACCCAGCCTATCCAAGTCACCTTGCAGTTTCCTAGCATCCTCCTCACAGCTAACACTGTCCCCCAGCTTAGTGTCATCCGCAAACTTGGAGATGTTGCTTTCAATTCCCTCGTCCAGATCATTAATATAAATTGTAAATAGCTGGGGTCCCAGCACTGAGCCTTGCGGTACTCCACTAGTCACTGCCTGCCATTGTGAAAAGGACCCGTTTACTCCTACTCTTTGCTTCCTGTTTGCCAGCCAGTTCTCTATCCACATCAATACTGAACCCCCAATACCGTGTGATTTAAGTTTGCAGGAGACTGCAGTCGCCACATGGTCGCCACATAGTCACGGGTGGTTGCTGGGGAGCCGTCTTCATGGTCGTGAGGAGTTCCCGCATTCTGGGAACTAGTCGCGGCCTCATTATGGTCGCTGCAAATATTTCAATATGTTGAAAAATTGGCGGCGACTAGAATTAAGCCGCCATGGAGAGTAGCGAGAATTCTCGAGCCGTAGGTGGGTTGCCAGGAGGTCAAAGGTTCTCAAAGGTTCTCGTAGGTTGTAGCCAGTGCTGACTGGTGAATTTCATTGGCTCATTGGGAAAAAAAACGTAAGCAGTAGTTTTCAGAACCAAGGATAACCGACCGGTAATGTTAAATGTCTGCCCAGCTTCACAGCCGTGTATCTCTGGCTTCTTAAAAGTTGTCTCCACTCCTTCACCCCCCTCTACACCCCCCCCCTCTCTCCCCCCTTCTTTTAAAGGACTTACCATACACTGTGCTTTAGCCGTCTTAATTACAGAGCCTTGACTTGACTTGAATGACTTGAATGACTTGACTTGAACCTTCTTGTTCATCGCGGTGTATGTCTGTATCACCTTGGCTTTGCACCGTGTCAATTTCACTCAGTCAGCGCTCCCCCCGCCTGCATAACGGGCTGGTGAAGGAAGCGATGTGTGTGTGTGTGTTCCACTCTGACAGTCGCCGGCAGTCGCCTGAAAAATCGCCTACGTGGGACAGGCCCATAAGGGTTCTAGACAGCCCTCACGTGGTGCTTAAGGTTTCACACGTCAGTATGTTTCTTTTTTCGAAAACACTTCCTGGCCTGCTGAATGTTGCCAGCATTTTCAATTCCAATCGCATTATTTATCGTTTTTTTTTTTCTAAAACTGGTTATTGAAATGAAAGCTCTGTTTTTATGTGACAGATTTGTCAATGAACCACTAAGGTGTTGGAGGAATGATGTAGATTGTACACAGGGATTTTTAGAAAGCATAGAAGATTACCAATTAAAACAATGGCATATGGGATTGGAAACAACCTTGTGGCATATCTGTAAAATTGTTTTGGGAACAGGAGGCAAAAAGTTGTAATAAAAGAGACATTCATCGGGTTGACAGTTGAAGTCTTCTGGGGCCTGCAGTTAGATCCACTACTTTTCATTCTATATGCAAATAACTTAAATTTAATAGTGTCAGGAACTATATCCAAGGTCTGCAGATGATGCCAAGGTTAAGGTTTAAGAGTAACTTTTCAGGAAGTGATGTTGAAATGGAACAGGGTCTGACAAATAGAGTGGAACTTCATCTGAACTTTGCATTTTGAGTTAATGTTGAGTATGCATTTCCAATGGGGGGAGGATCTGGGATGGAACAAAAAGAGATTCAGGAATCAAAAGGGGACCTCAGAGGAAAGGTGACCTGCAAAAACAATGGACTACAGCAAAACCCTGGCTGAAGTGTTGAATTCCTGTGCTCCAGTAGTTTTGTTTATTAGTTTTTTTTAAGAGATACATCATGGAAACAGTCCTTCGCTCCACCGAGTCTGAGTCGAACAGTGATCACCCATGCACTAGTTCTATCTTACCCACTAGGGACAGTTTACAGAAGCCAATTAACCTACAAACCTGCACATCTTTGGAGGAAATGTGGGAGGAAATTGGAGAAGACCCACAGAGAGAATGTACAAACTCCATACAGACAGCACTCAAAGTCATGATCGAACCTGGGTGTCAGGCGCTGTAAGGCAGCAACTCTACCGCAGCACAACTATGCTGCCCACCGTGCCTCTTGCCAGACTGCTCCCAATGATGCGGATGTTAGCAAGAACATAAGTGTACTGAAAGCCAATCCAGCCAATTACTACCCTGTGAACTGCTTCCAATCATCATAAAATGATGGAAGGTACCATTAACAGTGCTATCAAACAATCCATGTGCACCGGTTATTTGAAGGCACAAAAGATTGCGGATACTGGAAAATGAAAAAAAACCTGCTGAAGGACCTTAGTGGTTCATACAGCATCTGTGGAGGAAATGGAATGGGTGGCGTTTCAGGTCGAGACCCTGTATTAGTCCTACATTGTCGACCATTCCTTACCCTTCACAGATGTTGCCAGACCTGCTGAGTTCCTCCAGCCGTTTGTTTTTTCTCCACCAGTAGTTTGTTCACTGAGACCAATTCCACCAGGACAACTTGACGCCAATCCTCAAGGAAACCTTGCAACAAACATGGATCAAAGAGATAAATTCTCAGGGTGAGAGTGATTACCCTTGGCATCTTTACAACATTTGATTCTGCCTTATACAGTGTGAAGGAATGCTAATGAAATGAACTCAGTGGGAATTCTGTGAAAAATTCTACACTGGCTGGATTCACACTGAGCCCAATAAAATGTGATGATAATTGCTGGAGGCCAATTACCTCACTCAGAGCATTGCTGCAGAGTTCTGTCGGGCTGCATCTGCTATCCAAACATCTTCAGCTGTTTCATCAGCAGCTTCCCTCCTTCATAAAACCATGTTTGCTTATGATTGTACGATGTTCAGTTCCACTCACAACTCATCAATTGGCATGTCATAAAGGTAATGCTGCGGTTGTTATGGGAGATTTCAACATGCAGGTAGACTGGGAAAATCAGGTTGGTACTGGACCCCAAGAAAGTGAGTATGTGGAGTGCCTCCGTGATGGATTCTTAGAGCAGCTTGTATTGGAACCGACCAGGAAGGTAATTCTGGATTTAGTGTTGTGTAACAAACCGGATTTGTTAAGGGATCTTGAGGTTAACGAGCCATTAGGAGGCATTGAACATAATATGGTAAGTTTAATAGTAAGATTAAACGAGAATTTACCAGTTTGTAGTTTGATCTTTATTTTATGAGGAGTTACGATGAGCGATTACGTGAAGAAGCCCCGCCAGTCCGCATGCGCCTCAATCTTCAAAGCAGCGGTGTGAAATCACAGATAAAAGTAGTCGAAGTGGCATAGTAAGATTTAGAGATGACTAGAACTACCAGATGACCTTTATGATACGAGGGTTGGGAGCGGAGGGCACGTAATCGCTCATCCTAACTCCTCATAAAATAAAGATCAAACTTCAAACTGGTAAGTTCTCGTTTAATCTCACTATTTTACTTGGACGATAAGGCACTCCTGGCACTGTTGATGGCACTATAGCTCAGTCGCTCATCAAAATATAGTGTGGAAAGAAATTCCAACACATCAGGTATGCTTGCCGTGTGGTATGATATGTTCGACTGCAAGCAGAACACCTCCCATTTCTTGATTATGGGAGATGTATTGTTTTTTAGTACTATCCCTCCAGGCCGCAGTAATCACATCCACCGTACGACCTGATAGTCCGAGCCCCAGGAACGGCTCCTCAGAATCTGCAAATTAATAGATTAATACGGTCATGTAGTGGATGGTTCTCTCCAGTCACAGGGTGAACCAGCAGGTTACTGCATTTGGGGACAGCCATAAAAGGCCGTGTTATTAGTCTCAGAACGAGTGGGAACCATGGCTGTGTAGCCAAAATGCCTGAGGCGGAGTCCTGCTCAATATCTGGTAAGCCATACCGAGCGACAATATCATTAAATATTTCATGATTCAACATCCATTCTGTGTTGTCATTGAATTTTCGTGACCTGGTGTCCGCCACCATGTTAAATCTACCTGGTAAGTAGATAGCTGAAATCCAGATGTTTCTTGTAATACACCAATGCCAAATAAGGTTGGACAATTTATCACATGATACCGACTTGATTCCACCCATGTGATTAACGTATGCTACTGCTGTAGTGTTGTCAATCTGAAGCTGAACATGCAAGTCATGCATGCTAGTACAATACGCCTTTAAGCCATAGAGTGCTCCGAACAACTCTAAATAGTTAATACCATGTGATTGAAGAATTAATGCCTCATGCATATTCCATCTGCCACCGCAGCTAGAGATGGTATCAGTAGCTCCCCATCCTAGAGCACTCACATCAGTTTCTAAAATAACTGAAGGTTTATCAATCAGAATTTTACTGGAGCAATGCCAAATATTCGCTATCCACCACTGTAACTCAGCAATGGCTTCAGCTGGTAACCGCATGGGTCTATTGAAATGACCTGCATGTCTTTTGAGTGCCTGCTCCTTTGCACGTTGTAAATTTTAATAATGTAAAGGCCCGAATTGTGCAACTGGAAAAGCAGCCACTAATTTGCCAATTATACTAGCCACCTGTCAAATAGAAGATTGTTGCTTATCAACGAGCTTGTTATAAGCTTCTATTAACTCTAATCTCCTGCCCCTAGGCAGAGTCGCAGACATGTGAGTTGAATTAATGGTGAATCCCAAATAATCAATGACTCTAGATGGTATCAATTTGGATTTAACTAGATGGATGAGAAACCCCAACCTCTCAAACATAAGTTTGGTAGCTGAAACAGATAATTCAGCTGATTCCTGAGTCTTGCCTATGATTAGGACATCATCCAAATAGGCCATTACAATATGATTCTGAGCCCGGTGTAGGCCCAACACCGGTTTTAACAACTAGGAGCCGAGGTTAACCCATTAGGCAATGCTGTAAACTGCCATAGTTGCCTCATCCAGCTAAACTTCAAATATCTCCGGTGATTGTAATGAATGGGTACTGAATAGTATGCATCTTTAAGATCTATGCATGCCATATAACATCCTTTGGAAACCAGTTGTTTAGCAGTAACAAAAGTTTCCATTTTGAAATGTTTATACTGCACATAGGAGTTAAGTCGAGTTAGATCAAGAATGATTCAGCACCCACCATCCTTCTTTTGTCTAGGAAATATATTAGACACAAATTGGTGAGATTGATGAAACGACTTCTCAATTACCCCTTTTTTAGATAATGTTTCAATTTCAGCTTGTACATCTAAAGACTCTTGTTGTGAAACAACCAATGTCCGGCTGGGTGTATGCTGTGTAAGTGGACGCAATTTGAAAAGGAAATATATTTGGAACCCTTGTATACTGTACAGTATAAACGAATCTGATGTTATGCTACACCATTCATTGAAAAACAAGTGTAATCTCCCACCAACTTGTAACTGACCCATACATGACATGTTCTGAAAAGAACCAGATTCACCTCCCTCCACGGTTGTCGGTGGAAACTTCTGCCCCTGGAGGTGAAGAATGTTGGAGTGCGCCAATTGCGCTTGGATGGCAAGGCCCGGCTTGGTCCTTGACCTGAACCAGCTTCAGCGAACCGTTTGTAGGGGTGCTGCCGAAATGGAACTTTGCTAGTCGGTTGGGCTTTAATGAGGCCGACCGTTTTCGCCTCGTCGTCCAAGTCTCTGACCCGTTTTGATAGGTCATCACTGAACAGTAGATTCGGCAGTTGCACATTGCTCGATTTGCACAGTGCCGCAAACTTGGGATTCAGAGTAGGACGGATAGCACTCTTTCTGAGACAGTTTATTTCAAAATGTGCATTGCACATTAGGGCCAGAGCATCCTGCTGCACCTCAGACAGGGGCCCCCCATCAACCGACCTAGCGAAAGCTGTAATGCCTGAAGCTCTGATACCTACACCCATGTGACCCCAGATAGCGTGGTTCACAGTTGGCACTTTGATCGAGGCACAATTGGCGGGTGTCTCATATTTTTTGGAAGTTTCTTCCATTGTGAGGTCTTGCAGCTGGTGTGAGGCCATGTAATTTATAGTCATAGCCAGGTCCTCATCCAGCGGTTCCACAGTTCCAGTCGGTATAGCAAATTTAGATGCCATGCTTGGCACCCCTGGTTCGCGGCCTTCTTGCCCTGGGGTATGCTCACCGGCTATACCTCCGACCTCGGAGTCAGAACAAAACTGACCCCGTATGCTCTCCTCCTCCAAGAGGGAGACATTATGCAGCCCTTCTACAGGGGCCGCTGCCACGGGCCCCCGAGGAGACCCGCGGATATAAAGCTCCTCTTGCTGGAGCATATCATGATGGAGCATCCTCTGCATCAGGAGCTCCATCCAAGACAGACATCCGAAGACGCTATCCATTGTGGGAGGGGAACCCTCCTGGCCCGACTCATCCGAGTCAACGAGCCTTACTGACTTCTTAGTGGCTTTTCATCCCACCGGAGTAGCCACGGTGCTTTCAACCGGCACCACGTCGAAAGCCACTGGCCATGCCACCAGTGACTCTGAAGGCGAGATGGATGGCCGCATGCTACCCGCACTCCCGCGGTCTTCAATAGCTGCTTTCCCGGCGGTCCGCCTCGACCTTCCCTTATTCATTTTCTCCATGATCCGCTTGCTCCTGCAACAAGACTTACCGACCGCAGAAAATGACCACAATTAAGTTTTAAAACTTACCTGAGGGTTTTTTAAACTTACCGCTGGTGGAGCTACACGCCTGCCAGCCTGTCGTTGCGCCATGCGTCAGACATAATGACGCGCATGCGGACTGGCGGGGCTTCTTCACGTAGTCACTCACGTGACTCCGAAGTAAAATCTACAATTGGAGAGGGAGAAGGGTAAATCGGAGGTGTCAGTGTTACAGTTGAATAAAGGGGACGATGGAGCCATGAGGGAGGAGCTGGCCAAAGTTGACTGGAAAGATACCCTAGCAGGGATGACAGTGGAACAACAATGGCAGGTATTTCTGGGAATAATACAGAAAGTGCAGGATCAGTTCATTCCAAAGAGGAAGAAAGATTCTAAGGGGAGTAAGGGGCGACCGTGGCTGACAAGGGAAGTTGGGGACAGTATAAAAATAAAAGAGAAGAAGTACAACGTAGCAAAGATGAGCGAGAAGCAAGAGGATCGGGTAATGTTTAAAGAGCAACAGAAGATAACTAAAAAGGCAATACGAGGAGAAAAGATGAGGTACGAAGGTAAGTTAGTCAAGAATATAAAGGGAGAAAGGGAGAGAGAGGAGACAGAGGGGGGAGAGAGAGAGGAGGTGGAGAGAGAAGGGGGAGAGAGAGAGAAAAGGGAGAGAGAGAGAGGGGGAGAGAGAGAAGAGGGGAAAGAGGGGGGAGAGAGAGGGGGAGAGAGGGGGGAGAGAGGGGGGGAGAGAGAGAGGAGGGGGAGAGAGAGGAGGGAGAGAAGGGGAGAGAGAAGGGAGAGAGAGGGAGGAGAGATAGAGGGGGGAGAGAGAGAAGTGGGGTGAGAGAGAAGGGGAGACGGGAGCGTGGGGGTCATTTTCCCACATTTCCCAAGATTCTATCTTTCCCCTACTTTGAATCTTTGACCCGGGGTAGGGTAAACAAAAACAAGAGGACATATGTTTAAGGTGAGATGGTCAAGATTTAATAAGAACCTGAGGGACAAACCTTTTCCTCAGAGAGTGGTGGGTGTATGGAACAAGCTGCCAGAGGAGATGGTTGATGCAGGTACTATAACGGGATTTAAAAGACACTTGGACACAGGTACATGGATAGGAAAGTTTTAGAGGGATATGGGCCAAACACAGGCAAATGTTTATGTTCTATTCTCTATAAGGTTAAGCTTAGATGGGGCATTTTGATCGGCATGGATGAGTTGGGCAGAAGGGCTTACTTCTGTACTGTATGGCTCTATGGCTATTAAATTAGCTCTGTAGGAAAAAATAAGCAATGATAGGTGTGGTCAAGTAAAATATAATAGTATACATATCAATTTGTATGGCAATATGAATTATTTTTATATAGTGGCATCTTTTAATTTAATTTGTATTTCTTAACTCGGACTTCTGCCAAATTTCTGGCTTCTACCCTTACGATGGCTTTTCAGTGCTTGTCTAGCTTGGTCTCGACCCGAGACGTCACCCATTCCTTCTCTCCAGAGATGCTGCTTGTTCCACTGAGTTACTCCAGCTTTTTGTGTCTATCTTCAGTGTAAACCAGCATCTGCAGTTCCTATCTACACATTTGGTCTTCCACTTGTTACCTTTTCAGAATGGAGCAGTAAAACATGTAGCACACTATAACATCTTGGTCACTTTTGTAATGTTATATTTTATGATATTCTAAGGCCATCAAAAAGAGGGATCCTGCATTGACATTCCTAAAGTATTTTCTTGGTGAGACATGAGGCTTGTTGTGCTTTGATTTCTATTGAACTTTTGGGGGTTTGGACTCCTGCTCCGATCCATTGCAGGTGGGGCCTCGGCACCTACAGGTCTACTTGTCTAGCTCCTTAATTAACAGTATCACACTGGAATGTCATAGACTAATATAACTTTCCAAGGTCAAATACAACTTAAACATCCATTAAATGCCTGGGTTTAATGGAGCCCACTTCAGTCTCATAAAGACTCTGATCCACAGGACTTTCATGGTCTCAAGAGTTCTTTGACGCAAGTAATATAATGCGAGCAGTTATAAAGAAAGTGAGCCAATTAAAATGTGTTAAAAAGTGGAAAAGAAATTGATTAGTTAAATGGAGAAATGAAATACAAAGAAAAAATTCTTGAATTCACCCACACAACTATACTGCCAAGAGCTCCTGTTGAAGTGTCAAATCTTTTTGTTTGCAATGACATTTCATTTCTGGACCAAGCCATGTGGAAAGCCTGGAAAATATGTTTTTAAGGCCAAGTATAAATTTCTAGCACAGTTTGCACCCTCATAATAATCATAACTCAAGGGCGGCAGTAGAGCTGCTGCTTCACAGCACCACAGAACAGGAGTAGATCCTGATTTATAGGTCTTGTCTGTATGGAGTTTCTATGTTCTCTCTGTGACTTTGTGGGTTTTCACCTGGTGCTCTGGTTTCCTCCCACATTCCAAAGACATGCAGGTTTGTAGGTTAATTGGCTTCTACAAATTGCCCCTAGTGTGTAGGATGCGAAAAGTGGAATAACAACATGGAGCTAGTGTACAGGTATTCTTTTTTTTTGGCACGGACTGAATCAGTCGGGCAAGGGGCCTGTTTCCACATTGTATCTCTAAAGTAAACTAAACTAAACTAAACATTGGAGGGATTTTAAAATCACATCACCCCTCACCTATGGGGGTAATTGATTGGTAGATTTTTAAATTGAAATTCTCAGTAGCCTGAATACCTGTTTGCGAAACCAAATTAAGCGAGGCAGTTCAGCTGCTGTAATTTGTCATTACCACTTTCAGTATCAAAAGTGCAACGATCAGCCATCTGACAATGCGGCATTAAACAGACAGAGCTTCTGTGACTTTTCATTGAATACCAGATGCTGTTGAAGTATGTATCAGCAATGTCAGTGCATCAACGAGAACTTTCAAAGTCATTAAAATGGAGCATGCACCAAAGCGACTGGAGAAGAAAAGGAATAGTACATTCCATGTAAATAATTCACAAGACTAGTAACAAATTAGATGTTTCCTTAACTAGCTTTTTTACCTCAGGAGCAAATATGCACATAAACTCAAGAACTGGCAAAGCATTTCAGTGCTCTATTTTCAGCCCTAAACAAACCAGGAGCAAGGTGGTGCCGTGATAAGGAATATGTGCTTTGGTTGTGAATAGTGATTAGGAGTCCTGCCAGAAATCTTACAGTAATTGCAGTGGAAAATTCCAAAGTGTAATGTGCTGGTGAAAGCACTGACTCTCTTTGTTTCTTATCTTCCTCCAATTCCTACTCTCATCATAAGCACAGATATTATCTGTCATTACTTCTGTAAACTCTCAGTCTTAAAAATATTATTCTTAACCAAGCAGCCAACACCCCTCCCCCCCCCACCCCCCCAATGCACACACACCCACCTTCCCCTTAATCCCTCCTCATTATATTTTGTCCTCTGTTGTGATCTAATTTATATCAGATTAGTTTATAATTTCATTTGTTTGTTGAAAAAAATAAAAATTGCATCGGAAGTGATTACATTCTCACCATAGATTCAGATGGCCATGATTTCAGTCACCACTCCAGACTCTTCAGCTAGTCCAGTGCTAGCGATGAGCAACGGGTACACTGTTCGCAATGCCACCTGTCAAGTGATATATCCAAGTAACGCCTTTGAGTGCATCAAAATAACCAAGTAGCTCTATCTGAAGATGGACAGTTCTTGCAGTTTTATCTCTAATACTTATCCTTCATTTAACGTCACCAAATAAAAGACCTGGCCAGTTAGTTCACTGTTATTGTGGGACTTTGCTGTGTGCAGATTGGGTGTTATGTTTCCTGAATTACAAAAGTGAATTATATTTCAAATGTATAAAGGCAGGACATGATATGTCAACACCAAAAACACCACACAAAATAAACGTACCGTATTTCCCGGCAATGAAGATGCACCTGCGTCGAAGACGCACCCCCATTTTGAGTTGCTAAATGTTGAAATGTTTTGAAAAAAGGCTGAAAAAAATAGAATTTCTCACGCTCAAATTTTTTAAAATAATAAATAAAGAAAGTAACAATTCAATTTGCCCAAGGCTTCCAGATCTCTTCCATTCTGATTGACTGAATGGGTGGTGGGTTGGAGGGTGACGGCAGGTGGAGAGATGGTGGGAAAAACGGGAGCACACCGGGACAAGTTGAATCAGTTGTGATCTTATTGAATGACAATACTATTTCAAGGGATCAATTGAAGTTACTCGCACTGACACAGGAGTAAGCTCCACCGCCCGCTGTCCTGTTATCCATCACCCGCTGACCCGCTCCCCTCTATGACCTTTGCTCTTGAGCTGGTCTCCTCACTGTCCGGTCTCCGAGCCAGGTCAAAAATAGGGATAACGAGAATTTCAAAACTAATACCAACTGCTTTTGTCTGTTGACAAGGCAGCAGCATTCTTATTCTCTCTGTTATTCTGACTTGACCGACAACCACCACACACACACCTCCAAAGCATGTCCCCATGCAAATGTACATTGAAAGACATGGACCGGGCAGTGAATGCCATGCAGTCACCCAGCGCAGCAAGTGAGGCCATGTCCTGCTCCCAGCGGCAGTCGGAATTTAAGGATTTGCAGGAAGCGGCTGACAAGAGCGACGCCGGCGAGCGGTAGGTGAGAGGTGTTCAGACGGAGAGCACTGCCAGAGGTGAGCGGGCAGGCAGAAGCCGCTGAGGTGGCGGCCGGTTCCGCTATTCGGTCCCGGCAGCCGCTCGCAGCCACCCGAGCTACTTACCTCCCCGGCCATAATGCGCTGGTTCCGCGCCCGGAGCACCACGGCAGCGGTAAGTGAGTGAGTTGCTGGCATGATTCCCGACCCCCTCCTTGTCAACGCTCCTGCCCTCCCCGCAACTTTACCCCTGGCGGCCCAGCCAATTTGTGCAGCCCAGGCCGTGCTGACCTGGGCCAGACTCCCCACACGCTGTGAAAGGAACTCTTCCTCCCCCCCCCCTCAGTGGCGCTGTCCTTTTATAGCCGCTTCCCACTTTACAGCCGCTTCCCATCAGCTGCCAGCAATAAGGGATAGACTTGGTTATCCCTCAGTACAGCAACATCGTTCTTGATGTTGCTGTACTGAGGGATAGCCAAGTCTATCTTTCTTGGCTAACAACCTAACCTTCGGCCTCCAAGACGCAGGTAAATTTCCGTGCCTTATTTTTGGGTAAAAAATAGCGTCTTCATTGACGGGAAATACGGGTAAGTTGTTTATTTTCATTCTTAGCCTGTTTGTCAGCTGTCAGTGTATACATTTTTGTTGTTACTCTTTTATTGGCTACAAAAGTGAAAATTAATTCAGATACCAGATTTGTTTAGAGTTTAGCATTTAGAGATAGAGCGCGGAAACAGGCCCTTCGGCCCACTGAGTCCGCGCTGACCAGCGATCGCCTCGTACACTAGCACTCGGGACAATTTACAATTTGTATCAAAGCCAATTATCCTACATACAATTTACAATTTGTATCAAAGCCAATTATCCTGTATGGGTGGGAGGAAACCGGAGTACCCATAGAAAACCTATGCAGTCTAGTGAGAACGTACAAACTCTGTGCAGATAGCACCCTTAGTCAGGTTCGAACCCAGGTCTCTGGCACTGTAAGGCAGCAACTCTACCGCTGCACCACCAGAGCCATGAAAAGAGGTGATGTGTGCTTGGCAGAAGGAATTAGGAAAAGTAAAGTATGATCGGGGAGAAGTAGGTGCAGGGGGTAGGAAAAAGTAGGTTGGTGTTCTCTAGCTGAAAAATTGTGTTTGTATTCCATCCTTAACCTAAAAGGAAATATAGGGTTGCCTGCATTATTGATCCCCTTCTAATGCTGGGAAAAGAAAACAAGCCAGTGTATGGGTCCAGCATTACTTAAACATTTTCAAACACTAAGGTTTCTTTCAATGTCTATCAATGTGACCTATTTTGAATGATCTCTAAAAAATTATTGACGTGCAATGGTTATTCCACATTATAGAGTGTGTGCATAATTGTTACAGCCAAATGCACATTTGAGTTCAGGGCTGTCATTATGGTTTGGGGGCTGTTTAAATCGTTAGCAACAATTGGGAATTAAGAAGTGAGTATTAGTCCTGACAAGCCCTGAAGTGAATGTTACTTAAGCAGTTAATGTCTTTAATTTGACTAAGCACAAGACTATAACACGTTATTGTACCATGACACTGCTTGTTTGCTTCAGGCCACAACACTTAAGTCAAACAGCTTGTTACCTGCTTATTGCAATCTCCTTGAAATGTTTTTGTTCTGCCCTTCTGAGTCTCATTCCAACATGCCTTTCGAAATGCCCAGCTCTATTAAAAAATCTGTGCTGGGTAGAAATGGATGTTTGCTAAATAATGTATCTTGGATCAAGTTAAACATTTCCATTCATGATCCGCAGCCAGTATTGCAGTAATCAGTTGAAACAGGAGTTCTGACTGAATGCTTACTGAAAAATAGTTTCCATCGTTTGAATACAACCAGAATGATCTGGAAACACAAAATTAGCTTTAGTGTCTATGGAGAGAATAGATGACCTTCACCTCTCTGGCCTGTTCAATTTACCCTGCAGTCTCTCTAAACCTGTTTATTTCCTGAGGTTGTGGCAATAACACCTGCCGAACTTTAATGGGGCCCTTTTAGAAAAGGTAGATTCCTCCACATCTCTCTTCTCTTTTAATATTCCCTCCCCAAACCTCTTTCCTCTGATCAATCTTTTAATCATTCTCCCTAATGTTACTTCTTTGGCACGGCATTGACTTTAATTAGCCACACTTCCAATGAGTAGTTTGTGCTGTTTTTCTAAAGTAATCTGAGCTGTCATTGAATTATAATTACAAAGACTTAAATATTAGCCAACGCAGTATTCACAGATATTTTACATATTTTATATATAAATTCACATTTCAATCTGTAAAAAAAATTAATCCTTGCATGTGCCCTCAAAACCAGACAAATGTCAAGGAGAATTTAATCTTGGTGAACGGCAGATGGACTGTTTAAATTGCCTAGGAGATTTACCTGCAAAGTTCTGCTCAGTTCACACTGTCATCTCTCTAAACCTGTTCTTCTGAGTTGGTGCCAAGGTGACCTGCTTAATGTCAATAGGGATTGAAGATGAGTCCTGACCCGATGCGTCACCTATCCCTTTTCTCCAGAGATGCTGCCTGACCTGCTGAGTTACACCAGCACTTTGCGTCTATCTTTGGTATAAACCAGCATCATGAGATCCTTGTTTCCACATAATATCAGCAGGATCCTGCTTTAAAAATGTAAATCAGTTCCAGGTATCTGACCAGAACCTGACTATCATTTTTAACTGGGACCTGGTTGGACAAAGTATCGTGGTTTTTCCAAAGTTAAAAGTAGTGAGGAAAAAACACAAAGTGCTGGAGTAACTCAGTATGATTATTTTGACATTTCTGAACACATTGTTACATTTTGGTCAATATTTTGCAGTTTGTCATGTATGCACTGGCAGTGCCATTGAATGTAATGCAGACAGGGTGATCGAGAAAGGGGAGTGAGGTGCCAGGCATTGTCCAAGTGAATTTGAGGGCAGGGTGAAAATTAGTCCTAAAGTTGATCAAATGAACGAGTTCTGCACATATGTAGAAGGTAGTGCTGATGCAGTCGTCGATATAGCCAAGAAAGAGTTTGGTAATGATTCCAGGATACGTTGAGAACAAGGACTGTTCAATGTAAGTAACACAAAGGCATAGTCAGGGCCCATGCGACTACCCAAGGCTACACGTTTGACTTGAAGAAAGCAAGTGAAGTCCAAAGAGAAGTGTTAACTGAGGGGAACTGATTAGCTCTCTGAACAAGAAAGTACCCGAGGGCCCTGAGACTACTTTCCTGATGTAGAATGGAGGTATAAAGGGACTGGATGTCCATAATAAAGATGAGGGGATGGGGATGTAGAAATTAGAAGTTATTGAAGTGGCGAAGTGCATATGAGGTGCCTCAGACGTAGGTCGGAAGGGACTGGACAAGGGGCAACAAGATGGAATCAAGGTGTTTGGAGATGTTTGGTGGGGCAGGAACAGGCAGGTGGAAACAATGGGTCTGCCAGGGCAGTCCTCACACATTTCACCCGCTATCTCCCACTACTCCATCACCTTGCCCTTTGCCCCTCTCCGTACACTCATCCCCCATCTCTGAGCCCCATGTTTCCTTTTTATCCTTCTTTTTCCAGCTTCCCCCTCCCTCCCTCCCCCTCACTGTCCACTTCATGTATACACATCCCTCAGGCTTTACATTTCTCTCCTCCTCCCTACCTGACATCTTTTTGTCTCCTTTTCACCTCAAGCCATTGTCACTTGCTCCACTCCATTGCCTATCACTCCCTCTCACCTGAAGCCACTTGTCACTTGCCAGGCTTTTCCCCACCCCTACCTCTCTCTTCCAGCTTTCTCAGCACAGCAACCCAAAATGTTGTCTGTCCATCCTCTCCCCAGGATACCTGGCCCCTTTTTCCTTCCGCAGTTTGTTTCTTACTCAAGATTCCAGCATCTGCAGTCTCTTATGTTTCCGAATCATGCGACACATGAGTACAATCAAACCATACACAAGTACAAAAGGTACTGTAAAGTGAAAAATATGAGAATATAGTGATAAAGCATGAAGGCGTTACAACTCCAGAGCCAGTTCAGACTAAAAATGTGCACTGGCCACACACAATAAGATAGGTTTGGTGATTGAGATCACACCCTTACCTAATGAGAGGACAGTTCTGATAACAGTGGGGAAGGAGCTATTCCTGAATCTGGTGTTACGTGCTTTCACAGTTTTGTTTATTCTTCCTGATGGGTGAGGGGAGAAGTGGGAATGATCAGGGTGTAAATTGTCATTGATTATGTTGGCTCTTTTCTTGAGTCAGTGTGAGGTGTCGATAGAATTGATGGGAGGGGAAGTCTGGTCTGTGTAATGGACTAGGCTATGCCCACAACTCTCTGCAATTTCTCATCGTCTTGGGCACACCTGTTACCAAACCAAGTTGTGTTGCATCTCAATAGAATGCAGTCAGAAGAAGGCTTCTGATTCCAAATCTTGCCTATCCATGTACTCCGAAGATGCTGCCTGACCCGCTGAGTTACTCTGGCACTTTGTGTCCACTTCTGTAGATGTGTTCCATTAGCTAGGTGGCAAGTCATTCACACCAAAATGTTAACAGTAAACTGTACAAATAATGACAGCAGCGCAATTACTTGGCTCTGTAAATCTATATTTTTATATATTGCATGGATATGGTGCGTGTAAATCATTCATGCTTTTTATATTTTCAAATGGTGATGTTGCATTATAAAAACAAGGGAGATGATCATATGGTACCATGCAGAAATTGTGATGTTCCACATATTTAGAAAGTAATAAGAGGCTTTGTACAAAATCTGTACCGGCTACAAAAAATCTGCTCTACTGGAGGTGATCACTACAGATAATTGGACATGTGGAACCATAATTTATATTGTTTGAGTAAAGGTAATACCGCCTACAAAAACCAGGAAACATGCCATTTTCAGTCTATTTCAATATGTGGGCCAGGATCAACTGTTTTAATACCTATTTAATTAAATTCATGGTTCTTTCCAATGAAAATATTTTTTTCCTGATGAAGCAGTGATATGAGAATGGCTTTGATGTAAAAGGTTCTTCACTTGGATTAGTTCATTATCTCATCCTGCCAGAATAGACAGTGTTTCAAGAATATAATTTGAGCAAATACAATTCAGAAGGAAAATATTCCTTTTGCAAGACGCTCCTAACTGCCTATCTTAACTTAAGCCAGAACATCTTATCAGAAGTGTGTGCTGTCATGCATTCCCTACAGGCTGGGAGCTATGCTTATTGGGGATGTTCTTAATGGAGCAAGACATTTTGCAGCAAACGCATTTAGTTAGACTTCATCCAGCACCCTTCAGCTCAGTGTTTTTATTTCCTATGTAACTTTTCAGTGATGCAAGCTGATAATGGCATGGCAATAGCAAATGGCACCAGCTACTTGTAGTAGTTTTGCTGACTGCACTCTGACATTGGACTCCTGGGTGGAGTTGTGTGTGAGATTGCAGTGATGGTAAATCTCCAACGATTGTAATGGGGAATCTGCTAGAATAAATTGTTTAGAGATACGGGATTGAAACTGATCCTTCTGCCCCCAATGAGTCCATGCCAAACATCAATCGCCCATCCACCCCATATCTATGTTTTCCCACTTTCTCATCCATACCCTACACACTAGCAGCAATTTACAGAGGCCAATTGACCTACAAACTTGCACATCTTTGGGATGTGGTAGGAAACCGGAGCATCTGGAGGAAACCCACGTGGGCACAAAGAGAATGTGGAAACTCCACACAGACAGCACATGAGGTCAGGTTCAAACCTGGGTCTCTGGCGCCGTGAGGCAGCAGCTCTACCAGATGCGCCACTGTGCCAATAAATTGTATTAGAAAAATTGTTAACTATTTCTGGATAATCAACGATTTAAAGTGGTTTTATATAGTCTTCCTCTCATTTCATTATCAAGGCCTGTGTTTGTTGCTGGGCTTTTAGAACCCCTTACCACTGTATCGTGGGACTTCTCTTACCGTTCCTGAAATCCCTTCAGGAGCTCATCGTATTGGGCTAATTATCCTTAGAACTGGTTACGTAGCTCCAAGGAAAATCCAGCTGCAAACCTGTGACAACAGTTTATTTGACACTTGTAAACATCAAATGATGTGAGCTAAGATAGACACAAAGTGCAAGAGTAACTCGGCGGGTCAGGCAGCATCTCTGGAGAAAAACGACAGGTTACATTTGGGGTTGGAACCCTTCTTCAGAACAGAGATAAACCAGAGATGCTGCCTGACCCGCTGAGTTACTCCAACACTCTGTGTCTATCTTCATTTTAAACCAGCATCTGCAGTTCCTTCCTACAAATGATGTAAGCTGTCTGGATGAGTTCAGTGACAATATGGGAGACCACGTGAACTGTGATAACTTATGTTGTGAGGTATAGATGGCATGGTGTGTTTTCCAAATGTTTATTGAAGGCATCTAAAAAAAATCAGTGTTGCCCTTTAAAACGGTGCTTGCATTTCATTTTGTACAGCTGTATGCCACTTTTAAAATCTTTTTTCCTCAGTGCAAAAGGAAGATGTGGTTAAATTGGTAGCTAGCAATATGGTGGATGACACATGTCTGGAGAGCAGCACATGGCACAGCTGGTAGACCTTCTATCTCACAAATCAAGAGGCCTGGGTTCGATCCTGATCTTAGATGCTATCTGTGTGGAGCATGTTCTCCCTGTGACGGTGTGGGTTTCCTTTGGATTCTCCGGTTTCCTCCCACATCCCATAGATATGCGGGTTTGTAGGCTAATTGACCTCTGTAAATTGCCTTTCGTGTGTAGGAATTGGGTTTAAAAGTGGGTTTATATTGAACTTGTGTGAATTGGTGATCGTTGGTGGGTGAAAAATTGGTGGGCTGAAGGGCCTGTTTCCATATTGTACTTTTCACTCAATCAATCAAATTATAACTGGCAGGCCAAGCTGCATGTGAATTTGTACTATCACATTCTACTCTGGTCACATTGAAGTGTAAAAGTAACTATAACAATTCTATGAGGATGTTACAGAAAGGCAACGTTTCAAGACAACTGAATAGTATTTCCAATGTTTAGTGAGCGTTGATGTTTCTGATTCTAGCACGTTGCTGCAGCAGCAACATCAAACATACGAATTAAAGGCTTCTGGAGACTATATAAATAGGGCAGACTACTTAGGAATGTGTTGCAGGTGAATGACCTGCAAATATTGAACTAACAATAGGATGATATTTTCAGCGGGACGATCTTAACTTTACTTTATTTTCCCGATGAGTCCTGTCCTCTTTTCTGAAAGCTGCAGCATTCCCTTAACATCGTGAAGGTCATTATGGAGATAATGCAATCCCAGGGGCTGATTGATGTTATATTTTCTGAGAAAGTTGTGTGCGAGTTTCTTTGCTCCTTGGATCGCCCAAAATATTTTTTTTATCATTTGAGAACGGAGGACTGGCTGGGAATCCTGCAGCTGTGAGGGTGTCAACATCATAGCCTCAACTGCCAGCTAATGATTCATGTCGCCCTGCACCTTACAAGTCTCTCTGGGCCTTATTTTCCAATCAGTGAGCACAAGGTTTTGCCACCTGAAAAGATAAACTCTATCTCAGCCAGGTAATTTATTGTTAGGCAGAATGACCCACAGGCAATTCAAGTGCTAGTAAAACATGTGTTTTTTATTTGCAGGAAAGTTAAGGGGAACCACCTGCTCTTAAGAATTGGGAGTTATTTCATAACAATGAAAATATTTCTGGGCGTTACCATTAATGCGTTCATAAATTGGATTAGATGAGCATGGAAATGGCGACATGGTAGAATTTTATCTTTCACCATTGCAACAGTGGGGTGGGGCAGCACAGTGGCGCAGCGGTAGAGTTGCTGGGTTGCAATGTCAGAGAGCCAGATTCGATCCTGACTACGATGCTGTCTGCACAGAGATTGTACGTGTTCCCTGTGACCACAAGTTTCTTTTCCAGGTGCTCCAGTTTCCTCCCACACTCCTATGGCGTACAGGTTTGTAGGTGAATTGGCTTCGGTAAAATTGTAAATTGTTCCTAGTGTGTAAGATAGTGCTAATGGACAGTGTGATCAATGGTCGGCACGGACTCAGTGCGCCGAAGGGCCTCTTTCCACACTGTATTTCTAAAGTCTAAAGTAAAGTCACTGTTGAGAAAATCAATTTAGAATACAATTTACAAATAGAAATTACAATGCTTGGTCCAAAATATAATGGTCAATGCAACAATATGGCATTCTGTTTTGAAAATTCATGTGGAAGCCCATTTTTGGAATAACACACTGAGGTTTGAAGACACTCCAGGATAATCCATTTTACATTGAAATTCCTATATACAGTCCTAAGGAAAGGAATTCTATGCTGTATAAGGGCTTGGAATCCATTTTGTATCAAGTATGAAGAAAGGTCTCGACCCAAAACGTCACCCATTCCTTCTCTCCAGAGATGATGCCTGTCCCGCTGATTACGCCAGCATTTTGTGTCTACCTTTGTATTTTTCTCTATTTATATAAATGATACAGTTAACATTGGTTCAATAGTTCAATAGTTACTTTATTGTCACATGTACCTAGATAGTTAAATGCTTTGTTTTGCGTACCCTCCAGTAAAATCATGCTATATATTAGCACAATCATATATAAATAAAATAGTGCAATGATTGTAGTATTAAAAAAAATAGATTCCTTCTGAGGTAGTACATAACAAATCACCATCTTTCCAGCACCATCTGTACCTTTCAAGTATCAAGTTCTTAAAAATATTGAGTCTTATCTTGGCCTTAAAGGCCCATTGTCCTGGCTTTGGCATTTAATCGGTGATGTAGGGTATAGTTTCATTGCATCGTTTCTAGTTAATGCAATCAAGGTGTAACTAATATTGCTGCTTTTTTTTATATAGAGTTTATTTTTTCTCAATGGAGAAAAGAAAGATAACAAATGCAACAATATTGAGCAAAGCAATTACTTTTTCTAATAAGAAAGGATTCAAATACAGAGCAGCATCTGCAGAAAAGTTGGGTAGGAGACCAAAGACAAATTTAAAAAGTTTTAATGTGGTACTGGGGGAGGGATGTACTGAAGTGATTGTGCTGATAAAGGGAAATCTGGCTATTGGTGTTGCAGCGGCTAATGGGTTGCAAACAGAGGTAGAGGAGAAAAATAAATTCAAAGCATTCAAATTTAGAATGTAAGACTGGAGAAAGTAACAGAGATCCTCAACGGAACGTAAAATCAACCAGGCACGTAAGTTGTGTGGCAACAATGGTATCCTATAGCAAACACCTCACCTCCTGACTTCCTAAAGCCTATCCGACATCTACAAGACACATGGCAGGAGAATTTGATGTGGTGAATCAGGAGAATATGGTGCAAGAATATGATCCACCCTCCTGGATGAGTGTATCCAATAATACGCAAGTTTGACACAACCCAGCCAAAAGGAGTTAGTGTAAATGCTACTCCATCCACCACCGTAAGTATTCATGCTATCCACCACCAACGCAAAATGGCTGTGCTACATACCACTTACAAAATACACTGCAGCTATGTAGCAACATTACTTAGACAGTACTTCTGAAAGTTGTGATCTTTACTGGCACGAAGGACAAGGGCACTGGCATGACAATAGGCAATAGACAATAGGAGCAGGAGTAGGTCATTCGGCCCCTTGAGCCAGCACCGCCATTCAATGTGGTCATGGCTGATCATGACAAGGACAAGATCTAAGGAAGGACCTGACAAGATCTAAGGAATGACAATAAAGGAAACTTTACTTGAAACGTCACTCATTCGTTTTCTCCAGAGATGCTGCCTGACCCACTGAGTTACTCCAGCACTTGTGTCTATCTAGGGCACCGTGAATCTGGTTTCAAATATTCACCACTCTACGGGAAACACTTATGCGTCTGATCATCTTTAAATGTTTCGCCTCTGACATGTAATCAATCACAGTTCTCAACGCCTCTGCCCCACAAAAAAAAGATTCTGACTATCTAGTCTAAAGACTACCGCCCTAACATACTGGATTATACACACTTTCTCTGAAACTCCTTATTGAAAACATGTCACTATTTTATTGGTTTTCAGTAAAAGGAAGCTCATTACAGCAAGAGAGTAAAACGTTAGGTCTGAGATCTATGCCCCTTCCACAAATAATTCTGTGAATTTGCTATTTTATTACCAGTGTATTCCACACTGTAGAAAGAAGGTTCTCGACCCGAAGCCTCACCCATTCCTTCTCTCCAGAGATGCTGCCTGTCCCATTGAGTAACTCCAGCTTTTTGTGTCTATCTTCGGCATTTCTTCACTCTTTGCCTGCTGGAGACTACAGTAAATTCAGGTGAGATAAATCATTGTGTAGCGAGTTAAATTTAGGGGCATCACAGTAGCGCAGCGGTAGAGTTGCCTCACTGCACCAGAGACCTGGGTTCAATCCTGACTGCGGGTGCTGTCTGTATGGAGTTTATATGCTCTCCCTGTGACCGCGTTGGTTTCCTCTGGGTGCTCTGGTTTTCTCTCACATTGCAAAGACGTGCAGGTTTGTATGTTAAATGGCTTGTGTAAATTGTCCCTTGTGTGTAGAATAGAACTAGTGTATGGGTGATCGCTGGTCGGTGTGGACTCATGCTATGCTGTATCTCTAAAAAAAACTAAACGAAACTAAGCTAAATGGCAAATTGCAATCTTTTCAGATGACCATGTAGCTATCTCTCAATGAGCACTCTCAATGTTCTGACTCAGAAACAGTTGCTGAATATTATTTTTAAATAATCTAATCAGGTTCTTTACTGATCATGACCTTGTCGCGGAGACTAGCCAGGTCTTTATAGATCTGACAGCTGCCTATGACACCGTGGCACCGGGGACTAACTGTAAAGCTACTTCGGATGCTGCCAGACAGGCGCGTGGTACGCTACATCATGGAGCTGATATCAAACCACAGCTTTGTAATTAAGACCAGTGACGGACAGCAGACTGAAGAATGTCGTCCCACAGGGATCCGTCTTGGCTCCGCTGCTTTTCAACGTGTACATCCATGACCTCCCAGAGTCCATCGCTGGAAAATATGGGTATGCTGACGATCTAGCCATCCTGATGAGACACAGAGTGGAAGACAAGCAAAAGCTCCTTGAGTCAAGACATGGGGACTTTGGCAGTATACCTATGACAGTGGCGTTTAAAGCTGAGCGAAGGCAAAACAGTGTCAACAGCATTCCATCTAAACAACACGGAATCTAAGCGAGAGCTAGCTGTTTTCATTAACAACAGGCGCTTGGACTTCCAACAAACGCCCACTTACCTCGACGTAAAGCTGGACAGGTCGCTTACATTTCGTCAACACCTGGCTGGTCTCCACGACAAGGTCATGGCATGTAGCAGCCTCATCCGACGTCTGGCAGGAACAAGTTGGGGAGCCAGTCCATCAACTCTTCGCACCTCTGCCTTAGCTCTTGTGTATGCCCCAGCTGAGTACTGCGCACCCGTATGGAGTAGTAGTAGACATACTAGCCTGGTAGACACGAGCCTGAACAGCACCTTACGAACCATCACTGGGTGCCTTCAACCTACTCCAGTCGAGCAGCTCCCTATACTTGCAGGCATTCCGCCTGCAGGGATCCGAAGGCAAGCAACAACTCTGGCACTATCTCGTCGTGCCATGGACCCAGATCACCTCCTCCATCAGGCTATCAGCAGAGAGCAGAGGGCACCCCGACTGAAGTCCTGTCACCCCTTTGCTCCACATGGAAAACAACTCCTAGCATCCATCCAGCCAACTGAGACAAAAGCACACTGGATAGCCACCAAGTGTCCACAGGAGTGGAAGGCAACCTCATCTCCATTACACAACTACATCTCATCACCAGATAAAAGCTGTCCAGGGTCTGACCTCCCCAGAGGAGCATGGGTGAAGCTCAACAGACTTCGTACTGGAGTTGGGCGTTTCAATGCCAGCTTGTGGAGATGGGGGCTCTGCCAGAGCCCAGCTTGTGAATGCAGAGCAGAATAACAGACAGCCAACCATGTAATCTCTGGGTGCCCGCTTTACCACCCACCAAATGGAGCTCAAGGCCTGGCAGACATTGACGCAGAGACAACAACCTGGCTGCTCAACAGCCGGCTTGAGATCTAACTATTCCTTTGGTTTATGTTTCATTCGCAAGAAGAAGAAGGTTCTTTACTGAGTTGTTTTGGTATTCCACTAAACACCACAATGTACCTCTGATTCCCTCGACAGCTCCCGTTTGTCCAGTCTGAACACTTGCAGATATGTAGCCCCATTTTTTGGGGAAGACACCAGGGCCTGATGGTTTTAATAATGAATTTTATAAAAGATTTCAGGAGTTAATGGTCCCACGATTACTTAAATTATATACTTATGCTTTTACCGAAAATAAATTACCAGAAACATTAGCAGAATCTACAATTACGCTTATACCAAAAAAAGATAAAGATTTAGAAGATCCGGGCTCGTCCAGTGCTATATCACTTTTAAACACAGATCAGAAAATTTTAGCAAAGATTTTAGCAAGAAGATTGAGTAAATATATTAATAAATTGATAAACCCAGACCAAACGGGGTTTATACCTAAAAGACCCCGATTAAACCTAATCTGAGACGACTTTTTAATATAATGTATTCACATAAAGTGGAAAAGGAAGACTTATCAGTTATATCTTTGGATGCAGAGAAAGCATTTGATCAGGTAGAGTGGCAGTATTTATACATAGTACTCCAAAAATTTAATATGGGAGATAATTTTATTAGATGGGTAAAATTACTATATGATAAACCGATGGCAAGAATATTAACTAATAATATGTTGTCTCCAAAATTCCAATTATCACGGGGCAATAGGCAGGGATGTGTTTTATCACCCCTGCTATTTGCCCTTATGATAGAGCCTTTGGCTGAAAGGATAAGAACACATCCGAATATTCAGGGATACATAGATACATAGATACATAGAAAATAGGTGCAGGAGTAGGCCATTCGGCCCTTCGAGCCTGCACCGCCATTCAATATGATCATGGCTGATCATCCAACTCAGTATCCCGTACCTGCCTTCTCTCCATACCCCCTCATCCCTTTAGCCACAAGGGCCACATCTAACTCCCTCTTAAATATAGCCAATGAACTGGCCTCAACTACCCTCTGTGGCAGAGAGTTCCAGAGATTCACCACTCTCTGTGTGAAAAAGTTTTTCCTCATCTCGGTCTTAAAGGATTTCCCCCTTATCCTTAAGCTGTGACCCCTTGTCCTGGATATAATACTAAGGACTCTAATAAAAAAAATTCATTATATGCGGATGATATACTTTTATATATTAGAAATTCACAAACGAGTATCCCGAATTTACTAAACGTAATAGAGGAATTCGGTTCTTTTTCTGGATATAGAATAAATTGGAATAAAAGTGAAATTATGTCATTACAGCCCCAGAAAGTGAATCACCTATTAAAATTTCCATTTAAAATTGCAACGGAAAAATTTAAGTATTTTGGTATTCAAGTTACTAGAAGATATAAATCATTATTTAACGCTAATTTTAGTCCTTTATTAAATAAATTGAACGCTCTGATTAAATTTTGGAAAACGCTCCCATTATCATTAATTGGCAGAATAAATGCTATAAAAATGATAGTTCTACCACAAATAATATATTTATTTCAATCCATACCAATATATATACCAATTTTTTTTTTTTAAACTAGACTCTAATATTACTAATTTTATTTGGGACTACAAAGCACATAGAATTAAAAGAAATCATTTGTGTAAACCTAAAGATGTAGGGGGACTTGCACTGCCTAATTTTTTATATTATTATTGGGCAGTGCATATTAAGAATATAATTTATTGGTTGGATTTTCCTTCTCAACAGGTGGAATGGATAAGAATGGAGAAAGAGGATTGTTCTCCGTACGATTTAGAAGCGATCCTCTTCTCCCCGATAAAATTGAACAATACATTATATAAGAAGAATCCAATTATACACAATATAATTCGAATTTGGAAACAAATAAAATTAACTTTAAAATTAAGAAACATCATCATTAACACCAATAGTGAATAATCCGGTATTCAAACCATCTTTTCATGGATAAAACATATAGACAATGGGAAAGATTGGGAATTAAAAAGGTGTGACATGTATGAAATGGGAAATTTATTATCATTTCAACAATTAAAATCAAAATGTAATCTGAATAACAACCAATACATTAAATATTTACAGATATGTGACTTTATAAAAAAATATATACCAAGATTACAGAGCATAATGATAGACCCACTGGAAGAAGCAATGAATATTAAGGCGGATTCACAAAAATTAATATAATATTTATATAATAGTATTCTTAACAGAGAATTGCCATCAACAGAGGCAATTAGAGAAGACTGGGAAAAAGAATTAATGTCAAAAATTTCTAAAGAAACATGGGAAAGGTATTTGATATATATATATACATAAATGTTCTATTAACGCTAGACACAATTTAATTCAATTTAAAATATTACATAGATTATATTATTCAAAAGTTTTTGGTTTAAAAAAAAATAAAATTATTAGAAGTATTTTACATTACAGTAATCTGCAATAACGTAAATTTATACAGTTCTTGTACCACTTCTGTTTTTCTACTTTAATAGAAAGAAAGGATAGAAAGAGCTAGCAAAGACAGTCAGTGAGTGAATGAAAAAGTGGTCCAGGAACACACATGTGAACCTAAACCACAAGAAGTAGTTAAAGAAGAAAAGAAAAAAAGAGAAAAAAGAAAATAAGATAGGACAATATGAAAGGGATGCACCTACTTCTTATCTTTACTCACCCCTCGCCAGGTCCTAAAACCATTTATTATCAACATTTTGTTGCACCCTATGTTTGTAATAAGTCGATATATGGAGACCAAATCTTTTGGAATTGGTCTTGTTTTTGACATATTAGAAGTCCACATTTTTATTGTTGGCTTAGGAGCATTTTTCCAAAATTTCAGTATCAGTTTTTTTGCCGTTATTAAGCCATAACTAAGAAAACTCCTTTGAAACGCAGTCAGCTCCAAACTTGCTTCTATTGTTCCAAAAATAATCAATTCTGCATTCGGTTTCAGTTTTATTTTAAATAATTTAGTGAAAATTTCAAAAATTTCATTCCAGCGTAGGTTGAATACATTTTATTCAAATATTTCTCCCATTTGTGATAAATGTCTTTCTCAAAACGCCAATACCACACACTCATTCATTTCTTGCACAAAACCTCATGGATTTTGGTGTGATATATTTGATATATTCACTAGTTTATTTAAGATAAAAATGGAACCTAACATTGAAATGATTATCTTGGGAGTAATAGAAGGGAACAAATTATATATATCCCAAATTTCATTTTTTAATTATGGTTTAATAACAGCAAAAAAGCTCATACTTAAATTTTGGAAAAATGCTACTATACAAACACTCAAAATGTGGATTGGTAACATGTTGGAAACTGCCCACTTGGAAGAAATGAGACTCCTCCTAATAGACAAACAAGACCAATTCTTAACGAGTTGGTCTCCATTTATTGACTTTTTGGATTCATGTGGTGCAACAGTATCGTAAAATAAAAAATTCTGGGTTTGGGCGAAAAATGATCAAGAATATAAAAAAGCATTGACTTGTGGCGAGGGAGAATCTCCTTTCTGCTTCACTTTCTTACTTATTTCTTTTCTTTACTTCACATTCACTGGACTTTCCTTTACTCTTTACTACTTCTTTCTTTCTCATTTCTTTCTTTCTAAAAAAAAAAAGGAAGTTCATACAAAGTATGTTATAATAACTTTGGGAACCTGTAAATAGGTACCATCAAAATGTAATGTACTTACTTCTAATAAATAAAATATAAAAAAAAAAAAAATGTAGCCCCATTTTTTAGTTTAGTTTAGTTTAGAGATACAGTGTGGAAACAGGCCCTTCGGCCCACCGGGTCCGCACCGACCAGCGATCCCCGCACATTAACCCACTAGACACAATTTTTTTAACATTTACCAAGCCAATTAACCTACAAACATGTACATCTTTGGAGTGTGGGAGGAAACCGAAGATCTCAGAGAAAACCCACGCAGGTCACGGGGAGAACGTACAAACTCCGTACAGACAGCATCCGTAATCGGGATCGAACCCCGGTTTCCAGCCCTGCATTCGCTGTAAGGCAGCAACTCTACCGCTGCGCCACCATGACATGTATTTCAAAAAGACATCTGTTGTTGGGGCAATGTGCTGCTGTGCCAAGATCCCATGACCTCCACTGGCAATCCCCAGCAGTGAATTGCTCTATGACTCTGTGTGGAAAGGGTGCCTCTGATGGTCAGGATTGAAGAGAGAAAGAAGGGTTTAATTGTCATATGTGCCTAAAATGGAACAATGAGATATCTCGACCCAAAACGTCACCCATTCCTTTTCTCCAGTGATGCTGCCTGACCCGCTGAGTTCCTCCAGCATTTTGTGTCTATCTTTGGTTTAAACCAGCATCCGCAGTTCATTCCTACACAATGAAACTCTTACTTCATCTAACAGGTCTTCATCTAACAATATTCATAGATAGCATAACGAACAAAAAATGCAATAAACTGAAAAAAAACAATATAACCCCTGGCCCGGATTGTGTGGGCCCTTGACAATGTTGGGTGCCTTTTTAAGGCAGTGCCTCCTATAGATCCCTTCGATATTGAGGGCTGGTGTTAAGGGGTGAGGCAGAGGGTGCAGCTTCTCAGTGTTGAGAAGTGGAGCTCAGGAGAGCAGGGGCCATTGCCCAGGCCTGACAGCACCTGCTCCATCGTGACACAGGCCACTGGATCCTACAGCTCTCTCATCAGCATCCTGTGGATGCAATAGAAGCTGCCATTTCTCCTTCCCTTTCTCTGTCTGTACAATCATCCCCAGCCCAGAGATTTCTCCATGGCAACAACCTCAACAGGCAGCATCTCAACACACATCACTGTGAGACGATTTATTGTTGGATTAATGTCACGTTCCGGGCACAGCAATGCACTGCAACTGGGAGGGCAAGAGTGTACACTTGGCTCTCAGCACGTTGCTCAATGCTAGTAACTCGTCTCTCCAGATATAATGCTGTAATAACCCAATTTTGCTGTTTGCGCTCTTGCTCCAGGGAATGCATCCTGCCCGTTCAGTCGGGTACCAGTACATTAGAGAGGGTTGGTGATGGGAGTTCACATCATGATGTGCACGTGTATTTGCAAAATTTAAAATGTCAAAATAGATGTTAACACAATTGAAGCACATGAGATTAATGAGTCAGTAGCTATGTGGACACAAAATTGGCAAAGGAACAGAAAGCAAAGATTGTTGTTTTTCCTGATTAGAGTAAAGTGCAGTGATGATCTCCAGGGATTGTTGTGGGAACCTTCAGTCCTTTTGATAAACATTTGAGAAATTGGGCATAACTACAAAGTTTGAACACAAAACTTGCAGATGTAGTAAATAATAAACATTAGTAATACTTCAGAGGTTAAAATGAAAAGTTACATAAGAGAAAAACAAACAATGCAATGAAATATACAATGATTAATTTTGGTAGTAAATTAGAGGGCATCTGTATAAACTAAAAAGTACAATTTAAACAGGAATAGTTTTGAGAGTGTTAAGAAGGAGAAAGCCTAGCAGTAGTAGGTCAATAACAAATGGATACAATTGTAAACCGATTGAAAGAAGTAGCAGTGGCAACTTGAAGAAATATTTTCTGGAGCAACCTATTAGGTTCTGAAATGCACTGTCTGAGACCAGAGTGTAAGAACATCCACCATTTGTTTGAAAAAATACTGGATACATCCATGAATTGGAAACTAATCTGCAAGCTGGAGAAAAAGAACGAAAGAAAGAGATCCAATTGATTAACTCTGCCAATCAGCTGACACAGGGGCAATGAAACTTCTGAACGGCGATGGCCTCCTTTTCCGCACCTGTCTCTGGTTATACTTCCGGGGATGGGATAGAAGTTGTCATCTCACCAACTTCCACAGATGCGCTGTAGAAAGCATTTTATTGGGATACATCACAGCTCCATGTGAATGGGCTCCATGCGAGACTGCAAGAAATTGCACAAAATTGTGGACGCAGCCCAGACCATCACACAAACTAACCTTCCTTCCATTGACTGCATTTACACCTCATGCTACCATATAACCATATAACCATATAACAATTACAGCACGGAAACAGGCCATCTCGACCCTTCTAGTCCGTGCCGAACACGTATTCTCCCCTAGTCCCATATACCTGCGCTCAGACCATAACCCTCCATTCCTTTCCCGTCCATATAACTATCCAATTTATTTTTAAATGATAAAAACGAACCTGCCTCCACCACCTTCACTGGAAGCTCATTCCACACAGCCACCACTCTCTGAGTAAAGAAGTTCCCCCTCATGTTACCCCTAAACTTCTGTCCCTTAATTCTCAAGTCATGTCCGCTTGTTTGAATCTTCCCTACTCTCAGTGGGAAAAGCTTATCCACGTCAAGTCTACCAGCATAATCAAGGATGAGTCTCACCACAGTCACTCCCTCTTCTCCCCTCTCCCATCGGGCAAAAGTGTGAAAACGCACACTCCAGATTCAGAGACAGTTTCGTCCCAGCTATTATCAGGCAACTGAACCATCCCACCAACAACTAGAGAGTAGTCCTGAGCTATTATCTACCTCATTGGAGACCCTCGGACTATCTTTGATTGGACTTTATTGCACTAAACCTTATTCACGTTATTCCCTTATCATGTATCTGTACACTGTGCATGGCTAAATTGTAATCATGTATAGTCTTTCCACTGGCTGGTTAGCACACAACAAAAGCATTTTCACAGTACCTCGGTACATGTGACAATAATCTAAACTCAAACTCACTCTAAACTGCACATGATACGTCCTTGTGAATAGAGGTTTCCAGGAAAATTCTGAGCAGATAATCAAAGGGGTGGGGAGGACTGTGCTAACTTCAAGGCTAGTATCACTCTTGACACTTGATTGTCCCATTATCCACTCACTCACACAAAGGTGTACACAGCAGTTCATTACACACACAGTATCTTGCAATATAGTTTCAGCGACAGTCGCAAGGGCTCCGTAGCCAAGGTTTTAAACATTCGGGTTTCACAGAGATCCTTGTATTGTAAAATCCCAAATACTTTAACAATGTCACAGAACATAGAACAGTAGCAATAGGAATAGGCACCCTCGACACACAATGTCTGTGCCAAGTTACCCTGCACATAATCCATATCCTTCCATTTCCTGCATATCCATGCTCTTATGATATCTAAATGGCTCTTAAATTCCACTATTGTATCTTTCTTCACCACCACCCCTGTCAGTGAGTTCTAAGTACCCACCACTTTCTGTTAAAAACATGCCCTGCACATCTCCCTTAAATGTTGTTCCTCTCATCTCATCTTAAAGCTACATCCTCCATTGAAAATGTTTCTGACTGTCTACCCTATCTGTGCCTCTCGTAATTTAACTTATTTCTATCAGGACTCCCCTCAACCTCCGATGTTCCAGAAAAAATAAACCAAGATTGTCCAAACTTATAGCTAATACTACTCTAATCAAGGCAGTTTTATGGTCCTCTCCAAACCTCTATATCATTCCAGCAATCGGGCGGTCAGAACTGCACACAATACTACAAATGCGGCCTTACCAAAGTCGTATAAAGCACTCAGAGAGAGTGGGTATATGGAAATGACTGCCATTGGAGGTACAGTAGTTAAGGCAGATACTATAACAGCATTTAAAAGACACTTAGGCAGGTACATGGACAGAAAATTAAAGGGATATGGGTCATTTCGGTTGGCATGGCCAAGTTGGGCCCAAGGGCCTGTATGATTCTGTGACTCTGTAAAACTGCAACATAACCTTCTGACTCTTGCACTCAATGCCTTGACTGATGAAGGCAAACATACTTTATGCCTTCTTTAGTACTCTTTTTACTTGCGATGTCCCTTTCAGGGGGCTATGGACTTGGACTCCAAGATTCCCCTGTACATCAATGCTCTATATCAATGCTGTTAAAGATCTTGCATTTAACTAAATACATTGCCCTTACATTCAACCTCCTAAAGTGCAGCACCTCACTCTTGGTCAGATTAAACTCCATCTGCCATTTCACTACCTGTTTCTGTAGGTGATCTAGGTGATCTGTATCTCACTACATACTTTGACAGCCTTCCTTATTGTCTGAATCTCCTCCAATTTTGCAGCCGTCTGCAAACTTATTAACCAATCCATCCAACATTTACGCCGTTCATTTATATCACAGAAAAACAAGGTCCACGCTCAGATCCCTGCGAACCTCCACTGGTCACAGACCTGCAGCCAGAATAACACCCTTGCACCACAACACTCTGTCTTGTTTGAGTAAGTCAGTTCAGAATCCAAACAACCAAGTTACCAAGGATCCCATGCATCTTAATCCACTGGATCAAACCTACTTTATTAAAGCCTTACTAAAATACCATGGACAAAGTCATGCCAACTGTCCCTAATTAACTCATTCTCATCCAAATGTGAGTAAATCCTTTTCCTAAGAATCTTCTTTGATGTGTCTACAATTCCCTAGATTACCTCTACTTCCCTTCTTAAACACAACAACAACATAGGGTACTCTCCAGTCCTCCAGGATATCGTCTGTGGCTAGCGAAGATACAAAGATCTTCATCAATTGCCCTGCAATCTCCCCTCTTACCTCTCTCAATAACATAAGATAGATCCCATGAGGTCCTGGAGATTGATCCACCTTAATGCTCTTCAAGTGCCCCAATCCTCTTGATCACAAACTGCCCTAGCATATTGGCATTCCGCACACTACCCTCCATATCCTTCTCCTTGGAAAATACTGATACAAAGTACTCATTTAATACTTTGCTTACATTCTCTGACTCCAACCATAAATTCCCTTCTTTAAACTTGAGTTACCCTACCTACTCCATGGTTACTCTCTTTTTTTAAATGTACGTATAAAAAGCCTTCAGATTTTCATTAATCCTACTTGCCATTTATTAACATTTTATTGCCCTATTTGGCACTTGTAATTACCCCTTTGAGTTGTTCCTGCTTGCTTTATACGGTTCCTTTACCTTGCCATCCTTATCCTTCCTCCTAACTGGAATATGCCAGTCCTGAACTCTGATTAGTTGGCCTTTAAAAAACTCCCACATATCATAGACTTACCTAATAACAACTCCTTCAATTTATTCTCCCCAGCTCCCAGCTCCCAGCAATAATGTTGTCATCTGCTCTAACTCAATTTACAAGATACAAGATACATTTATTTGTCACATGTGCCAGTTGGCACAGTGAAATGTGATCACCATACAGCCATACAATAAAATAAAAAACACAACACACGATAGAATTTAACATAAAACATCCCCACACAGCAGAATCAAAGTTTCCCACTGTGAGGGAAGGCACCAAAGTCAGTCTCTTCCTCCAAAGTTCCCCAATGTTCACCCGTGGTCGGGGCCTCCCCGAGCCCACCGCAGTCGCCGCTACGGGTGGCCCGATGTTCAGGCCCGCTTGCTGGGGTGATGGAAGTCCGCGTCGGGGCTGGGGGACCTCCTCAGCGGCCTGGACATCAGAGTCGGCCACCTCCTACCGGAGTCCATGGCTCCCAAAGTCCGCAGGCCGCGCTGGGCGGAGATGCAGCGGTGGCGGCCCTCGGCAAACGGCCCCAGGACTCCGCGATGTTGTTAAGCGCCGCCCGCGCTGGAAGCTCTTCCAAACCGCAGCTCCACGATGTTGGAGCAGCGGCCCAACGCTCCGGAGATCCAAACGGCGATCCAGATAGGCATCGCCCCGCTCCGCAGTGAATTCAGCGCTGCGCCGCCGCTGTTGTAGCTCTGGTCCGGTTCCCGGTCCCCGGCAGGAAAGGCCGCTCCGACCCAGGTGGTAGGCCGCGAGGAGGGGGGCGAGTACGCGACTCGGAGAAATAGTCGCGTCCCCGCCAGGAAGTGACTGGGAAACAGTTTTCCCCCTTACCCTACCCCCCTCCCCCACATAGAAAAGTTATAGTTTCCCCCCAAAACGGACTTTAAACTAACTAAATATTAAAAAAAGATTGAAAGGACAAACAGGCTGTAGGCAGAGGCTGCCTTCGGTGCGGCGCCCCTAGTGGTACCTTCCCCAAAGTCGATATGTATTTATAATTAAGGATAATCTAAGGTGTCATCCTTAATGAGATCTTTGTCATCATAAAATATCAAGCATAAAGTTAGACAAGTCTGAACTGTGCTCACGGTTGAAGTCAAAGTCACCCACAATTAACATCATAGATTCAGGTTTATTGCAGCATCCAGCTGCTAATAGAAGCTACGTGCCACTGTTTGCTGCTCACCCTGTATCAAAGAGGTCATTGATGCCTTCTGCTTTGCAATATACATAAACGATTTGGATGAAAATGCAGGTGGTCGGATTAGCAAGTTTGCAAGGCAATACAAAATTTGGTGGAAATTGGTTGGAGAGGGAGAGTGAAGGATACAGCAGAGTATGGATCAGTTAGATGTATGATGAGAGCAATGGCAGATGGGTTTAATCTGTACAATTATGAGATGATGCCTTTTCGAGAGGTCAAATGCAAGAGCAAAATGCACAGTAAATGATAGGAACCTTAGCAATATTGATGCACAGAGGAATTAAGTGGTGCAAGGCTATAACTCCTGGAAAGTGGCAACAAAAGCAGGTAGGGTGATAAGATGCTTTCCTTCATCCGTCAGGGCATTGAGTTTAAAAGTTGGAGTCATGTTGTAGCCATATAAACATTTGGTGAGACCATATTTGAGTATTATGTGCAGTAATTGTTGCCACGTTATAGGAAGGATGCAGAGGCTTTGGAGAGGATGCAGAAGAGGTTCACCAGGATATTGCCTGGATTCAAGAGTATTAGTTATACTGAGAGGTAGGACATAGTGGCACAGTGGCACAGCTGAGCTGCTGCCTCACAGTGCCAGAGATCCGCGTTCCATCTTGAGGTTAAGGTTTTGTCTGTGTGGAGTTTGCACATTCTCCCCGTGATCATGTGGGTTTTGTCCGGGTGCTCTTGTTTCCTCCCACATCCCAAAGATGTAAGCCTTTGTAGGTTCTGTCAAATAACCCCTAGTGTGTAGAGAGTGGATGCAAAAGTGGGATAACATTGAACTATTGAGAACAGGTGATCTATGGTTGGCGTGGACACGCTGGGCCGAGGGCCTGTTTCCATGCTGTATCTCTAAACCAGAAACTAAACTTGGAGAACCTAGGGAAAATGTAAATGCATTTACAAGGTCATTACAGCTTCCATTCTCAACATACAGTATTCCTGTACAGGAATGGAATAAGGTAAATCTTTGAGAGAAAGAGAGAGTGAGAGAGAGTGAGAGAGAAGGGCTTCCTTCAAAATCTTACATAATGGACTCTAGCTCAGGCCTGGAAAATAACCAGTATCTATCTGTTTAACCAAGTATCACCCTTTGACAACTGCAGCTGTGGCCCCATACCCCTCTGAAGTATGTAGAAACAATGGACTACAGATGCTGGTTATACCAAAGATAGACACGGTGCTGCAGTAATGCAGCGGTGCAGGGAGCATGCCTGGAGAAAAAGGACAGTGGACATTTCAGATGTCTCGGTCCTGAGGAAGGGTCCCGAGCCAAAACGTCCACTGTCCATTTTCTCCAGAGATGCTGCCTGATCCGCTGAGTTACTCCAGCATTTTGTGTCTATCTGTGCCTCTCTGAAATATGTCCTGTATGATGCTTCTGAATGTTGCTTTTCTCCAGATTTATGTTTCAACCTCGCAAGAAGTTGCTCTTCTCTAATCTCACTCTAATCCTTGTTTCTGACCTTGAAATTGCCACCTATCTCCTGACTGCTAATTCTCCACTAGCCTAATGATGGCTTTGAGTCAACTCTACACTATACCCATGACTTTGTAGACAGACACTGTTCCAATGCCTTCTTTAAATTTGCTGACGATTGGATGAATGATGAATGGTGAATGTGAGCAGGGAGATTGAACCTTTGATTGAATGGTGCAAGAAAAATATCATTGCTCTCAATTTCAGAAGGAGAAAACTGAGGATCCACGAACATGTGTTCATTGATGGGTTGACGGTGGAGAGAGTCTACAAATTTAAGTTCTTGAGCAGGCACATCTCTGAATATCTGTCCTGGGCCCAGCACATTAATGCAATTACTAAGAAAGCTCATCTCTACTTTAGAAGATTGTGCAGATTTGGTATGTCGACGACTATTCTCTTGAATTTCTACGGGAGAGAATATACTGGCTGGTTGCATCACAGCCTGGTTTTGAAACTTGAATGCCCAGGAATGAAGGGTGTTGAACATTGCCTAGCCCATCACGTAGTGACCTTCCCACCATCCAAGGGATCTATCTCAACTCAACTCAACATAATCTCAACTGTAAACTGCTATGTCTTTTTTTGTACTCAGAACTATTGTTTTTTTGCACTAGTATTAGTTATTATGTTTTTTTAAATTATTTTATTTATTATATATTATTTATGTGTATTGTGTTGACATGCTTGTTGTGCTGCTGCAAGTAATAATTAACAATTAAAAACTCTTGACTCACTCTTGACTCTTTTAAATCCTGACCTGCTTCCATTTCATCCCAATTCGCCCCTCCCAATTATCTCAACTTCATCTGATTGTATTTAATTACTGAAGACAACAACTTTATGGCTCATTTTGAGGGAATTTTCAGGCCTATTCTACAGGAAGCAGCTGGATCAATCATTAAGTGTTCCCAGCACTTCAATCACTTTAAGACTGGACGCCCAACTTCATTTGTGCCTGCACCTTTTCTATGGACTGCTGGCACTGTTCCAATCACGTCGTGTGCCCAATTCTCCAACCAGCCTCAATCCCAACCCCAATAATAAACTAAACTTTCTTGTGCCATTGCAGTCCATTTCTTTTCCTTTGCTACTACCTTGTCTCATTGGGATGTAATGCCAGAAAACTCAACTTGTCTTAGTCGAACAAAAAACCTTTCTGAGGGAAAGTCATTGCAAGTGTGATGCACTTCATTTTACAATAAAAGGCGACTTATCCATGTGAGGCACATGCGGAGGATGAAACTTGCACCTCCAGTCCCAGTGCCCACCTCCACAAAGAGATGCTCCTTTTGCTTTGAGCAACCAAATTTCCACTGTTGTCTTGGTGGCTTTGCTTGAAACCGCAGGGGCACGATTTACTGCAGCAGTTGGTATAGTCTGTGGTCAGACGTTCACCACAACTAGGCATCAGCATTTTGAAGAAGCAGGTTTGGTTTCAGAAACGCAATATTATACCGCCCACATGGTTTCCAAAGCAGTAGGATGCTGCGCTCAGAATTTTTTGTGTCTTGAACTGGTGCTGATGCCTTTGATCAAACTAGTTTATGCAGTGAAAAAGGATACAAAGTGCTGGAGTAGCTCAGCCGATCAGGCAGCATTGGTGGAAAACATGAAGAGGCGATATTTTGGGTTGGGGACATTCTTCAGTCATGCGGGTTGTGAATAACATTAAACAAATTTATATTTGAATAACATCAAAAAAAAGGAGAGCTGCTGGAGGAACTCAGCAAGTTAGGCAACAGTTTTGGAGGAAAATGGGCAATCCATGTTTTGGGTTGAGACCCTTCATCTGGGTGGAAAGAGTAATAGGGAAGGGGTCAGTATAAGAGGTGGGGGAGAGGGGTCGGGCAAGAGTTATCATTTTAATTGCAATAATTGCACTCTTCAGCATTTTTTACGGTAACATATAATTGGGCCAAAATTTGCTATTAACATAATACTGAAGTTAAAGCAGCTCACGTCTATTTATGAATAGTGGTAAAGCACATTCAGGAAAGTTACTAATAGGTGGATTGGCGTTAATGTCTAAAATCAGCTGTCCCATTTAAACTATTCTCACATTAGCTTTGTTGCAACAGAACCCCTCTCTCTGGTGCTTCACTGGAATACTGAATGTCTGCTTCTGTACAGCACATGTAAATTAAAGAACACAAGAGGATCAGGAGTAGATGGATAGGTGATGATTCGGGTCAGGACCCTACATCAGTCTAAATACCAATTTGCCCAAAAACGTTTGCACTGCCGTTCTTCACTTGTCTCTTCCTTCGCTCCATAGATTCTGCTGCACCCGCTGAGATTCTCCAGCACTTTTGTCTACCTTCTCTTCTGTGTCAGTTCCCCATAACCATCAATTCCTCGATCTTTCAGATATTTACCTGACTTCAACTTAAATATATCGAATGATTCAGAGCAGATAATTCTAAAGACTCGCTGCTCTCTGTGTGAAGAGATTTCTGCACATCTCAGTTTTAATGACTGGCCCCTTATTTTGCAGCCATGTCCCCTTTATCGTGACTCACCTATGAGTGAAAACATCCCAAAGTGTCTAACTTCTCAAGCCCCCTTAGGATCTTACAAGTTTAAATAAAGTAATTCCTCATTCCAAGGAATACAACTCATCGAAGAAAAACCCAAAGGTTGACACAAAATGCTGGAGTAACTCAGCGTGTCAGGCAGCATCTCTCGAGAAAAAGAATAGGTGATGTTTCGGGTCGGAACCCTTCTTCAGACTCTGAAGTTTGGGTATGAAGAAGGCTTCCGACATGAAATGCTGCCTATTCTTTTTCCCCAGAGATGCTGTCTGGCCGGCTGAGTTACTCCAACATTTTGTGTCTATCTTTGGTATAAACCAGCATCTGCAAAGAAAAACTCATCATTTCAAGGCAAATAACTATTAACAATGTGATGAGTAATTTTGGCCAGTCACTCACTGTGCATGCGAGGTTGATTGGCCACTGTAAAGTATACAAGTGTGTAGGCAAGTGGTGGAATCTGGGGAGAGTTGATGGGAATACGGGGAGAATAAAAATGGGATTTGTTGAAATGGGTAATTGATGGTTGGCTATTGTGGAGAACAGATGCTGTAGTCTACACCGACTGCCACAGTAAATCTTGCTCCTGGGGATAGGAAATCACAGGGGGTTAAAGAAAAGCTTTAAAAACAGTGGAAACTTGGTTGCTCAAAACAAAAGAAGCATCTCCTCATAGATGAGTGTGCAGGGACTGGAAGGGCAATTCTCAAACTTTGCAGATACCACAAATGGGATTAGTTTAGAGAAACATCTTGGTCGCCACAGATAAATTGGGCCTAACAATGAAGCAATCAATCTCTGACTATCTGTGGGTCAAAAGGATTGTTTCTGAACTGTATGATTATAATCCCTTGGCACTTCTCCTTTGATTCATCTTTCTCCCATTAATAATCCATTTATTCCTTCTCTGTCATGTTTTTCTTGTATCAGATTCCACATTCAGTTTGCCCTCTTTAATTCTCCATCTGCTGTTTCTTTCACAATCCTATAGATTGACAATTTACAGTGATAATCAGTTGCTGGAGCTGTTCATTCAGATTCCACATTTCCACCTTCTCTCATGTAACATTTATAGTTCATTTTTAATAATTATGAGGCTAAGTATGAGGTTAACCTGTAATTAGCGTTTGTTGGCACTGGTCCTGTACTCACTGGAGTTTAGAAGAAAGAGGGAGGGACCTCATTGAAACATACAGAATAGTGAAAGGCTTTGATAGTGTGGATGTAGAGAGGATGTTTCCATTAGTGGGAGAGTCTAGGACTAGAGGTCATCGCCTCAGAATTAAAGGACATTCTTTTAAGAAGGAGATAAGGAGAAATATCTTTAGTCAGAATTTGCCACAGAAGGCTGTAGAGGCCAAGTCAGTGGATATTTTTAAGGCAGAGATAGATAGATTCTTAATTAGTACAGGTGTCAGAGGTTATGGTAAAAAGGCAGGAGAATGGGGATAGGAGGGAGAGATAGATCAGCCATGGTTGAATGGTGGAGTAGACTTGATGGGCTGAATGGCCCAATTGTACTCCTATCCCTTATGACCGTATGACCTTATGCAAGGGCAAGCTGAACCAACCACTGATACCATTAGTGCTCTACAAGCAAAATCCAGGCCTTTGTTTATGACAGAAATCTAGTATTCACTGCTTATTGATTTGGATATAGCAGATGGCTAATACTAGATTTTCTAAAATACAGAAGCTATATTGGCCTAGAAATCCTTCAGGGATGTGACACCCATGCTTGCTTCTTGTATCCCAGCAAAATCAGATTTAACCCAATGTATCTCCAGGCATGAATTTCATCGAGGAAGTGATCTCCTGATGGGTTAGTTCATGAGGAGCTGGAATGCCTGAGGAGTTTGGTACAGAAGCACAGTGAACTTGACAGTGGTGTCCATGTTTAGCTGTGCCTGCACCAATGTCTAGAACTTCTGAGCAGTTATGGAGGTAAACGCTTGCAGTTGTAACTGAAGCTGCAAAATATCCAGGGAAACTTTGTTCAATGTTCCCTTCCCATCCACAAAAAAATAATTTGGAAGTATTTTATGAAAGAAAGAAATTTGAGTTCAAGAAGTTGAAACAGACACTCTTGGGTGAAGTCATTCAAGTGCCGTGATTATGGAATGGGGGATATATTGAATGAGACAGTGAGATTTGCCCTGTTGCTGAATGACGATGTTTAATTCTAAGTTCCATAATGCCCGAGTGAAGAACTTTTGGAAAGGTTTTTGACATAAGATTAGCTCTAGTTGTAGAGTAGAGTGTATTTTGTGTAGTTCTGTACACTACATCACAAGTGAGTTATCAGAGCTGTGGAGAGAAACAGCATAGATGTACTGTGTGAATATTAGAAAGGAAAGGTTTGGATTTGCAGAAAGAAACAAAAGATTGGAGTAATTATCCCTGGAGCAAATATGGTTAAAGAAGAACCTTAATGGAGTTTTCAAAATAATGAAAGGTTTCAAGAAAATAATTAGTGTAAGATCAGAGCAGATCTTAATTCCAAAATTGGATGGGTTAGGTGCAGTGAGACATTATAATATCAATATCTTAAATGCTACACCAATTTGTAGCACCTGGTAGAGCTGCTATTTCATATTTCCAATGACCCAGTTAGTATGTTCTCCCTATGACTGTGTGAGTTTTCTTTGGGAGTTCTAATTTCCTGCCATATCCTAAAGAAGTGATGGTTAAGTGATAATTATCCCTGGTGTGGGTGGATGTTGGAATCTGGAGAGTGTTGATGGGAATAGGTCACAGGAAAAATGAGTAGGGGAAAGGAATTGCTCCAAATTGGCATAGACTCGATGGGCCAAAAGTCTGAAGGAAATATGGAACCATGGAAATGCCTCCAGCAGCCACTTTAAAGGTGGCTCAACCAGGGACAGACAGATTGAGAGCATGGTAACTTAGGCATTTTTAGCTAATTGGGTGCCTCTGTTTATACCCTTACAGAATGCAAGTTTAGACCTCAGTTGCCAAGGGTTTAACCCGTAAAGCAGTGGTGTAACAGGTAGATATAAAGAAAGCTTTTGGTACATCGGCCTTCTTCAGTCAGGGTGTTGAGTATTGAAATTGGGATGTTATGTTACAATTGTACAAGACATTGGTGAGGTCACATTTAGAGCATTGTGTTCAGTTTTGGTCATCCTGCTATGGGAAGGATATTGTTAAGCTGGAAAGAGTGCAGAGAAGATTTACAAAGATGTTACCAGGACTCGAGGGCCTCAGCAATAAGGAGAGCTTGGCCAGGCTAGGGCTTCCTGTCTTGTAGTGCAGGAGGCTAAGAGGAGATCTTATAGAGCTGTATAAAATCATTAGGGGAATAGATAGGGTGATTACACAGTCTTTCACCCAGGGTAGGGGAATCAAGAACCAGAGGACATGGATATAAAGTGAGCGGGAAAAGATTTCATAGAAACCTAAGAAGCATTTTTTTCAATCAGTGAGTGGTAGATACATTGAATCCAAATGTAATCATTGCCCTAATGGCTCTGTCTCACGGTGTTGCGGTCATTGGCGGTGAAGCGCGGCGTCGCCGGAAGAGGGGACCGCACGTCAACCGCGAGAGCGCCGCACGGATGCTGTGCGGGGGCCGAGTGATCTCCGTACGGCCGGTTCCACGAGCTTGCGGCGTCGGCTGATTACGTCATCGCGCAATGCGACGCGCTACGAAATGACGTCTTTCAGATCGCGGGGCTGTGGCGGCGGCCGTGCCGCACACCTGCCTCACTGGCGGCGGCTGTGGCGGTGGCCGTGCCTCACTGGCGGTGGCTGTGGCGGTGAGAGTTCGACTCACGGCGCTCGTGCCTCACTGGCGGCGACTGTGGCGGTGACCGTGCCGCACTCGTGCCTCACTGGCGGCGGCTGTGCGGTAAGAAATTATTTTTGGACAGTGCTGACTTTTTTTTAGCACCGTGCAGTGTTGGGACAAACGCCGCACGGCCCCGGCGGTGGTCGTTTGACCGAACCCGCGGTCTCTGGCGGTCCACGAGCGGTAGATACTTGCTGTATCACCGCCAATGACCGCAGACTCATGAGACAGGCCTTTAACATTCTATGGACTTAAAGTGAGAACAATAGTAGCAATGTTACAACATTTTGAGATTTAAAAAATAAAGTCTGTCATTTATCCCATCAGATAAAGCATAAAAAGAAGTTTAATTTGACACCTAATTCACTTTCATATCTTCAGTATTAAAAAGGTTATGGCCATTTTCATACTCGGAAATTAGCATCTTGTTCCCTATTGCTTTTCCATTGACTTAACACAAAAGCTGTGATCGAGGACAGTCAAAAGCCCATAACTTTCTTAAAAATTAAGAGAACTGAAAGAAATTTTCAGTTATTATAGATTGAAGCATTCTGAAACAAATATGAAACAATCTTACTTAGATGACATGAAATTAAAGCATATAATTAGCTAGTTACCTAATTGTAGCTAATTACAAAATTCAATTACTAGATCTAAACATCTATCAATTTCTTAGGAATAGATTAACATTTTTAAATAGCCTAAGTGTCCAAATAACATTCACACAATAATTCACAATATAACATAATTTTTAAATCTCATTGTCATGGATTTACAGGCCAAATGGAAGGAATTTAATGTTTAATACCTGTAAATTAATGGGCATTTAAATAATCTTGCGAGTGGGGTTTTCTGGAACGCGATCAATTGGAACTTTGATTTGCGGTGAATTTAACCCCGTATCGGCATGAAAAATTCTGCCGTTAGTTCGGGGAAAAGAATTACCGTTTCGCATTAAAAAATGTGAATTAAAGGCTTCTTAAGAAGCACTTTTATACATTAAAATAAACTACTTTCGTTTACCTGTCCCGTGTGTGAAATCCGTCCCCGTTGTCGGCGTTGACGGCTTCAGAAGCTGATTTTAAAATGACTCCAGCGCTGACATTGTCGATCGAATAAAAATAAAAAATACACAAAACGCCCGTCGGAACGATTTTTCAGCAAACGCTTGAAATCCAACGAAATATTAACCAGGACAAGGTAGGAGAAACCCACGTTTTAACCCCGCCCCCCCCCTTAAAGGCGCCAAAATCGCGCACACGGCCACTGGCACAATTGCAGCGCCGCTGAAGGTAAGTATTGTAACATACCTACCAATAGCCAAAAATAAACAGCTGTGCATGGTCTCTAAGTGGTAGATCATCTGTCTAACCTGGCTGGAACCTTCAATCAAGGCAGTTCCAATCTTGTTTAGAATTAGACTTGTACATTTGCTTATGCTATTGGGATATGAAGATATGAAGTAACTTAATCAGAGGTTCTTAAATATATTTAGGTTTAGGTTTAGCTTTATTAAAGTTATGTGCACTGGGGCACAGTGAAAAGTTTTGTTTTGCATGCTATACAACAGATCAGATCTACCCCGCGTAAATACTATAAAGACCAACTCAATTACAATTGATAGAGCAAAGGGGAAGATTCAAGAGAGTTTATTGTCATGTGTCCCAGATAGGACAATAAAATTCTTGCTTTGCTTCAGCACAACATAATATAGTAGGCATAAATAAATACAGAACAGATCAGTGTGACCATATACCATTGAATATATATATACACACATAAATAAGCAGATAAAGTGCAATGGGCTATTAATGTTCAGAGTTTTGTTTGAGTTGAGTTTAATAGCCTGATGGCTGTGGGGAAGGAGCTTTTCCGGAACCTGGATGTTGCAGATTTCAGGCTCCTGTACCTTCTACCTGAAGGCAGCGGGGAGACGAGTGAGTGGCCAGGATGGTGTGGGTCCTTGATGATGCTGGCAGCCTTTTTGAGGCAGCGACTGCGATAGATCCCCCTCGATGGTAGGGAGGCCAGAGCCGATGATGGACTGGGCAGTGTTTACTTTTTGCAGTCTTTTCCGCTCCTGGGCGCTCAAGTTGCCGAACCAAGCCACGATGCAACTGGTCAGCATGCTCTCTACTGTGCACCTGTAGAAGTTAGAGAGAGTCCTCCTTGACATACCGACTCTCTGTAATCTTCTCAGGAAGTAGAGGCGCTGATGTGCTTTATTTATAATTGCATCAGTTCTCGGACCAGGAGAGATCTTCAGAGATATGCACGCCCAGGAATTTGAAGCTCTTGATCCTCTCCACCATCGACCCATTGATATAAACGGGACTATGGTCCCCATCCTATCCCTTCCAAAGTCCTCAATCAGTTCCTTGGTTTTGCTGGTGTTGAGAGCCAGGTTGTTGTGCTGGCACCATTTGGTCAAACGGTCGATCTCACTTCTATACTCTGACTCATCTCCATCGGTGAAACGTCCCACAACAGTGGTGTCGTCAGCGAACTTGATGATGGAGTTCACACTATGACT
>JAXLNO010002128.1:169712-186509 GCA_038087875.1 Malacoraja senta | reverse complement strand
TGGCCATGGATAAATCACTAAGTGCTGGAGGAACTCAAGAGGGCTTGCAAACAAAAACAGGGATGTAATGTTGTGGTTCTATAAGGCGCTGGCTTGGGCTGCATTTGAAATATTGTGAGCAATTTTGTGCACCATATCTGAGGAAGGATGTGCTGGCTCTGGAGAATGTCCAGAGGAGGTTTACAAGAATGATCCCAGGAATGAGTAGGTTAACCTACGATGAGCGTTTGTCGGCACTGGGCCTGTACTCGCTGGAGTTTAGGAGAATGAGGAGGGGACCTCATTGAAACATACAGATTAGTGAAAGGCTTGGATAGAGTGGATGTGGAGAAGATGTTTCCACTAGTGGGAGAGTCTAGGACTAGAGGTCGTAGCCTCAAAATTAAAGGATGTTCTTTTAGGAAGATGAGGAGAAATGTATTTAGTCAGAGGGTAGTGAATCTGTGGAATTCTTTGCCACAGAAGGCTGTGGAAGCCAAGTCAGTGGATATTTTTAAGGCAGAGATAGAGAGATTCTTGATTAGTACGAGTGTCAGAGGTTATGGGGAGAAAGCAGGAGAATGGGGTTAGGAGGGAGAGATAAATCAGCCATGATTGAATGATGGAGTAGACTTGATGGGCCAAATGGCCTAATTCTACTCCTATTCCTTATGACCTTTGACCTTATAACTCAGCGGGTAAGGCTGAGGGATGGATGGGAATGGGCAGACAACATTTCAGCTTGGGACCCTTCTTTGTAGTCTTCCTCTGAAGTATCACATGTCTATTCCCTCTGGTGTTGCCTAACCTGCTGAATTTCTCCAGTAGTTGCAATTTGCTCATGATTCCACCAAATGCTGTCTCTTGTTTCTTCGTTTTACTGACCATGTTTTTCAACTGTGTTGGTCATAAGCTCTGAAATTCCGGGCCTTAAATTCTCTCACTCTATACTTCTCTCTCCCCTTTAAGATGCTCCTTAAATCTGCTTCTTTTGACTAAGCCTTTAGTAATCCATCCTTCTCATTCTAGGATTTAATGACAATTTTTAATTAAAAAATACACTTGATAACGTTCTTTGGACATTTCATTACATAAGCGGCATTGAATAAATATGGGTTGCTGCTGTGCCATTGATTAATCAGCACCATACACTGACATGATGGGTCATGTGTTTGAAGCTTCTGTTGGTTATTTTACCTCAGTTTTTATCCATCTTTATCAATGCCATCATTCTGCTGCATTTCCCAAGTACAGGAATTGCAAGATGATCACCACATTGTTTTTATCTTCTCTTCCACCTCTAAAATTCCCCTCAAATAGCTTCTATAATTGTCACTTTGATTAACCTTCCTCCCCATTATCAGCCTCTCGAACAGATCTATCACATGTATCCCTGGTCTATGAATCCTGCTCATTGTAGTCCTTGCACTTTTGTTTTATCTGCACTATCTCTGCAGCTGTATCACTCTATTCTGCATTCTGTTTCTTTTCTCGTTTTGCACTACCTGTTGTACTGATATATGGTAGGATTTGATGGAAAGCACACAAACAACAATTTTTCACTGTATCTTGGTACATGAAATGACAATACCAGTGACTGGATAGCTATGTGCTTCTTGCACATGTCAGCGAGAGGAACCGGCACACTGATTTTTGTCAACACATTACCATTGTTGCCAGACTGCTGACCTTGGCTAAGAAAGAAATAAGACAATGTTGTTTACAAGATGTAACTACAAAGGAAGCTCACAGTTTACTAAATGTGTGTGTGTTTGAATGTATCCCTCCTCTGCAACAGATGTCCCCTGCATTTATAACCTTGATCATATTATCCATTCCTCAGGAAACCTCAGGTAGACACAAAATGCTGGAGTAACTCAGCGGGTGAGGCAGCATCTCTGGAGAGAAGGACATGGGCGACGTTTCGGATCGAGACCCTTCTTCAGACTGATGTCAGGGGAGGGGACAGGACAAAGGTAGAATGTAGGTTAAGACAGTAAGACTAGTGGGAGAATTGGAAGGGGAAGGGATGGAGAGAGAAAGCAAGGGCTATCTGATGTTATTCGGTGCTGCTGCAGAGTGAGCGGAATTGTATGTTCAGGGGGGGAGAGGTTAGAATGAGTAAGGGGAGTGGAAAATTTGAGACGATTGATGTCCTGCTGATTTTATTCCCTCAGGAAACCTCTTCAACTTCAATTTTAAAATCTGTTGATTTTTTTCATATAGGGAACGGTCATCCAGATCATCTGCGGTGCTGGCTCGAAGGGCTGAATGGCCTAACCCTGCACCTATTTCTATCACCATGAGCTGTCAAACAACTGAGGTTTGTTGACTTTTGAAAGATTTTGCCGTTCAGGGAGAGAAGTTTTATTGCCATCTCGGAAATTTGACTGGGAGGCAAAGAGAATGAGAATAGCTGTATTCCAATCTGTATCCTCATTAGATCAATGAAGACATTCTTTTAGAAGCTCAGATGATTAATTCATTGCTGACTCAATTGCAAGAATTTGCAAACCATCCTTTGTGACATGGTTTCACATGACAGCTATTCTTTCCCTCCATATTCTCCCTCTCACAGCAACTTGCCCAACTCCATGTGCTCTCTGCTCAACCCATCAGCTGTGCTGTGTTCCAAGGGAATCTGGAGCTGGTTTGTGCAGAAGCCTTGAAGTCAGGACAATGCCCGTGAGTATTTACAAATCCTATGGACAAATCAGGAGGCAGCTCAAATGTCAGCGAAGCATCACTCCCTGACGAGCTCAATGCGTTTTACGCACGCTTTCATAGGAGAACACTGATGTGCCTTCCCCAGCCCCCATTCGCCGTGATGGTATTTCGGTCACAGTCACAGAGGTCGACGTCAGAAAATCCTTCAGAGGGTGAAGCACCTCGGAAAGTGACTGGACCTGATGGTATACCCGGTCGTGTTCTGAAATCTGTGCGGACCAACTGGCTGGAGTTTTTATGGACATTTTCAACTTCTCACTTCTGAGGTCTGAGGTTCCCACCTGCTTTAAAAGGGCATCAATAATACCGGTGCCCAAGAAGAGCAAGGAGACGTGCCTCAATGACTATCGACCCGTGGCACTAACGTCTGTGGTTATGACGTGCTTTGAGAGGCTGATCATGGTGCAAATGAACTCATACCTTGACAAAAACTGCACCCACTGCAGTTCGCTTACTGCCACAACAGATCAATGGTGGATGCGATCTCGCTGGCTCTCCACTCCGGTCTGGACCACTTGGACAACAAAAACTCTTATGTCAGGCTGCTTTTCATTGACTACAGCTTGGCATTTAATGACAATCATCCCCTCCAAGCTGGTTACCAAGCTCTCAGAACTGGGTCTCTGCGCATCCCTCTGCAACTGGGTCCTCGACTTCCTCATTCACAGACACAGTCTGTTCATATTGGTGGAAATGTGTCAGCCTCGATAACAATCAGCACGGGAGCACCTCAAGGCTGCGTACTCAGCCCCCTGCTGTACTCACTCTATACTCATGACTGCATTGCCGGTCATAGTGCAAACTCCATCGTCAAGTTCGCCGACGACACCACTGTTGTGGGACGTATCACTGATGGAGACGAGTCAGAGTATAGAAGTGCGATCAACCGACTGACCAAATGGTGCCAGCACAATAACCTGGCTCTCAACACTAGCAAAACCAAGGAACTGATTGTAGACTTTGGAAGGGGTAGGATGGGGACCCACAGTCCCGCTTATATCAACGGGTCGATGGTGGAAAGGGTCAAGAACTTCAAATTCCTGGGCGTGCATATTTCCTAAGATCTCTCCTGGTCCCAGAACACTGATGCAATTATAAAGAAAGCACATCAGCGCCTCTACTTCCTGAGAAGATTACGGAGAGTCGGTATGTCGAGGAGGACTCACTCTAACTTCTACACGTGCACAGTAGAGAGCATGCTGAGCAATTGCATCGTGGCTTGGGTTCGGAAACCTGTGTGCCCAGGAGTGGAAAAGACTGCAAAAAGTTGTAAACACTGCCCAGTCCATCATCGGCTCTGTCCTCCCTTCCATCGAGGGGATCTATTGCGGTTGCTGCCTCAAAAAGGCTGGCAGCATCATCAAGGACCCACACCATCCTGGCCACACACTCATCTCTCCGCTGCCTTCAGTAGAAGGTACAGGAGCCTGAAATCTGCAACATCCAGGTTCAGGAACAGCTCCTTCCCCTCAGCCATCAGACTACTAAACTCAACTCAAACAAAAATCTGAACTTTAATAACCTATTGCACTTTATAACCATATAACCATATAACCATATAACCATAACAGCACGGAAACAGGCCATCTCGGCCCTTCAAGTCCGTGCCGAACATAATTTTTTTTTTTTTTTTTTTTTTTTTTTATTAAAAATAAAATACTTCCCCCTAGTCCCATCTACCTGCACTCAGACCATAACCATCCATTCCTTTCCCGTCCATATACCCATCCAATATATTTTTAAAGGATAACATCGAACCTGCCTCCACCACTTCCACTGGAAGCTCATTCCACACAGCTACCACTCTCTGAGTAAAGAAGTTCCCCCTAATGTTCCCCCTAAACTCCTGTCCCTTAATTCTCAAGTCATGTCCCCTTGTTTGAATCTTCCCTACTCTCAATGGGAAAAGCTTATCCACGTCCACTCTGTCTAACCCGCTCATAATTTTAAAGACCTCTATCAAGTCCCTCTTAACCTTCTGCGCTCCAAAGAATAAAGACCTAACTTGTTCAACCTTTCTCTGTAACTTAGTTGCTGAAACCCAGGCAACATTCTAGTAAATCTCCTCTGTACTCTCTCTATTTTGTTGACATCCTTCCTATAATTAGGCGACCAAAACTGTACTCCATACTCCAGAATTGGCCTCACCAATGCCTTGTACAATTTTAACATTACATCCAACTTCTATATTCAATGCTCTGATTTATAAAGGCCAGCACACCAAAAGCTTTCTTTACCACCCTATCTACATGAGATTCCACCTTCAGGGAACTATGCACAGTTATTCCTAGATCCCTCTGTTCAACTGCATTCCTCAATTCGCTACCATTTACCGTGTACGTCCTATTTTGATTTGTCCTGCCGAGATGTAGCACCTCACATTTGTCAGCATTAAACTCCATCTGCCATCTTTCAGCCCACTCTTCCAAATGGCCTAAATCTCTCTGTAGACTTTGAAAATCTACTTCATTATCCACAACACCACCTATCTTAGTATCATCTGCATACTTACTAATCCAATTTTCCACACCTCATCCAGATCAATGATGTACATGACAAAACAACAGTGGACCCAACACAGACCCCTGAGGCACCCACTAGTCACCGGCCTCCAACCTGACAAACAGCCATCCACCATTACTCTCTGCATCTCCCATTCAGCCACTGTTGAATCCATCTTGCTACTCCACCATTAATACCAACAATTGAATCTTCTTAACCAACCTTCCATGAGGAACCTTGTCAAAGGCCTTACTGAAGTCCATATAGACAACATCCACTGCTTACCCTCATCAATTTCCCTAGTAACCTCTTCGAAAAATTCAAGAAGATTAGTCAAGCATGACCTTCCAGCACAAATCCATGTTGACTGTTCCTAATCAGACCCTGCTTATCCAGATGCTTATATATATTATCTTTAAGTATCCTTTCCATTAATTTGCCCACCACTGACGTCAAACTAACAGGTCTATAATTGCTAGGTTTACTCTTCGAGCTTATATATGCTTATTTATATGCTTTATATGCTTATTTATGTGTGTATATATATATTCAATGGTATATGGTCACATTGGTCTGTTCTGTATTTATTTATGCCTACACTATTCTGTTGTGCTGAAGCAAAACAAGAATGTAATTGTCCTATCTGGGACACATGACAATAAACTCTCTGAATCTTGAATCTTGACCTTTGTAACTTAAAACAATTATAAAAAGCACCAAGTCCATGTAAATTGATAAAAAAGAGATATAAAATAAAAGCAACCTGTAATTAATCCATTACCAGTTTAGGTTAGTTCAGAGTTACAGCGCGGAAACAGGTCCTTTTGCCCACTGGGTCCGTGCCAACCAGCGATCCACACACATAACACTATCCTACACACACACTAGGGACAATTCTTACATTTACCAGGCCAATTAACCTAGCAAACCTATATGTCTTTGGAGTGTGGGAGGAAACCGAAGATCTCGGAGAAAACCCACACGGTCATGGGGAGAACGTACAAACTCCATACAGACAGCACCCGTAGTCGGGATCGAACCGGGTCTCTGGCACTGCAAGCGCTGTAAGGCAGCAACTCTACCGTTGCGCAACCGTGCCACCGTAAATGATCGTTTGATGATCTCTTAACACAGAGTTGCTGCCTGCTAGGTAAATGAAAATTACTGCAATTCTCCAGTTTTCCCTTACATTTAATTACAAGGAACTGCAGTTGCGGGTTTACACTGATGGTTTATACTACTGCAATCAGTCTAAAGTGGGGTTCCAATCCAAAACATTGCTATCCATGTTCTCCAGGGATGCTGCCAGACCTGCTGAGATATTCCGTTGTTTAAGAAGGAACTGCAGATGCTGGAAAATCGAAGGTAGACAAAAATGCTGGAGAAACTCAGCGGTGCGGCAGCATCTATGGAGCGAAGGAAATAGGCAACGTTTCGAGTCGAGACCCTTCTTCAGGACTGGTGGGGTAGGGCAGGAAGAAGAAAGGAAGAGGCGGAGACAGTGGGCTAGGGAGAGCTGGGAAGGGGAGGAGAAAGCCGGGGCTACCTGAAATTGGAGGTCAATGTTCATACCGCTGGGGTGTAAACTGCCCAAGCGAAATATGGGGTGCTGCTTCTCCAATTTACAGTGGGCCTCACTCTGGCCATGGAGGAGGCCCAGGACAGAAAGGTCGGATTTGAATGGGAGGGGGAGTTCAGGGGTGGAAAACCCGGGGGGGGGGGGCCAGAGGGACACGTCCCCTCCATGTTTTGAGAGGTGGGCGACATCCCCCCCACGTTTTTGTAATCCGGATTTTAAAATCCGGTGATCGAGGGCGCCGATTGGAGGAGAGAGACGTCGGTCAGCAGGCAATGGGGGCGGGACATGATAATCAGCGTGATGATTGGAGGATGGAGGAGTGGGGGTGGGGGGTGGGAATGAGGATAGAGCGCGGGGATTGGAGGAGGGAGACATGGCACAGACCTGCGCTTCATCCGCAGGCAGGATCAAAGATACTAGAGGAGCTCCTCTAGTATCTTTGGGCAGGATCGATCCCAGCCGGGTCTCCGGCGCTGTCCTGTCCCCTCCCGAGTACCCCCCCCCCCCCCAGGGTGGCCAGAGAGGTCGGCAGCAAAGATCCTCCGCTATAGGATCTTTTGGTCGGGAATCAGACGGGCCAGCGCAGAGAAACAGCGCTAAACCCAGCTAACTCTGCCTGTCCCGCCAGGTGAGCTTACAACCCTGCCTGGACTTGCGGGAAATATGGCCAGTGCGGAGGAAGCAGCACTGGTGTCCCTTCAGTCCAGACAGGGCTGTAGTTAACCCCGTGAGACAGGCAGTGTTGAGCTGCATCTAGCGCTGGATTGAGCCTCTGAAGCCTTGCGCGCGTGTGTGTGTGAGTGTGCGCATGCGCGCGTGGCCGCAAAAAAAATTGTGGCCCCCGTCCCCTCCATGTTTTGATAGCGAGTTCCGCTCTTGAGGGAGTTAAAGTGCTGAGCCACCAGGAGATCAGGTTGGTTATTGCGAACCGAGGTGTTGGGCGAAGCGATCGCCAAGCCTACGTTTGTTCTCACCGATGTAGAGCAGCTGACACCTAGAGCAGCAGATGCAATAGATGAGGTTGGAGAAGGTGCAGGTGAACCTCTGCGCACCTGGAAAGACTGCTTGGTCCTTGAATGGAGTCAAGGGGGGAGGTAAAGCGACAAGTGTAGCATTTCCTGCGGTAGGAAGGGAAAGTGCCAGGAGAGGGTGTGGTTTAGGTGGGAAGGGACGAATTGACCAGGGAGTTAAGGAGGGAGCGGTCTCTGCGGAAAGCAGACAGGGGAGGAGATGGGAAGATGTGGCCAGTGGTGGGATCCCGTTGGAGGTGGCGAAAATGTCGGAGGATTATTTGTTGTATGTGACGGCTGGTAGGGTGGAAGGTGAGGACATGGAGGACTCTGCCCTTGTTACAAGTGGGGGGATGGGGAGTGAGAGCAGAGTTACAGGGTATAGAAGAGACCCTGGTGAGAGCCTCATCTATAGTAGAAGAGGGGAACCCCCGTTCCCTGAAGAATGAGGACTTCTCCGATGCCGTGGTGTAGAACACCTCATCCTGGGTGCAGATGTGGGGTAGATGGAGGAATTGGGAGTAGGGGATGGAGTCCTTACAGGAAGCAGGGTGGGAGGAAGTGTAGTCCAGATAACCATGGGATAGTGAGGTCTAGAAATGGTAGGGAAATGTTGGAAATGGTCCAGGTGTATTTGAGTGCAGGATGGAAGTTAGTGGTGAAATGGATGAAGTCAGTGAGTTGTGTGTGGGTGCAGGAGGTAGCACCAATGCAGTCGTCAAGGTCGAGAATGGTAGGGAAATGTCGGAAATGGTCCAGGTGTATTTGAGTGCAGATATTCCAGCATTTTGTGTCTTTCGTTTGTTAGAGTTCATCTCTGTTATCTGTTTGTCTAATCTACAATACCCCATTACTATTGTTCTTCCAAATTTCTATCGTAAAAACTCTACACAAAACTTAAATTGTGATTTTTACAAGCCTTTTGAGAATTTTTAATTTGATTTCAGTGTCCTTTATATATAAAACAAAGGATTCTTTGTTACCAGGGAACCAGGGAAAATGTTACCAGGGTTCCCAACATCCAGATTAAAACCTGGCTTGACTCTGTCAGGGCCCAGAAAAGTACATTAAAACTTCTCCTCTGGATTTTAACATCATTAAGCAACATCTTGATTAATTACAGTGCTGATTGAGAATGCAACTAAAGAGGAATGGGGACAAATATGAACCTGCTGTTTTGGGTAATGATTTTGTAATGTGCAAAATACATGAATCATCGAGCCAGCTGTATAAGGCAGTTTCAAAAATAGAAAATCAGATTCACAATATTGAAATAGAAGCAATCGCAGCAATTGAAGTCATCAGTTTTCTTTGCAATGAGCTTGGTCCCTACTGGAAAAATTATTTCTGGCAGATGTCCGCAGTTGCTAAACTTCTGCAAGATGACATGAAGTTTAAACAACAATATTTAGGCAACAATGCTGCAGTACTCATACCATTTGCAGCTAATCTTCAATTAATCATACTGAATGATTTTGAAACTAGCTCTCTGCCTTTGAAGTCAGAAGTGTGGGGTTATTTCAACGTAAAAAGATCAAAGGTTGAGGCTATTGTTTAAGCTTTCTTCATGTGAATGCAGCATTGCAAGTGCAAACTTTTCCACAAATATTTTCAGCAATGTTTTTTTTTTAATTAAACCAGAAGCAAAAGTAAACAAATGCTGGAAAACTGAAATGAAACAGAAAAATGCAGGAAATGCTCAGCAGGTCAAGCAACATCTGGGACTGAGAAACAGAGTTAACACTTAAGGTTGTTGACCTTTCAGATTATTTTCCATGTTGATTTGTGTCTTTATTTAGAGGTTACCCAAGAGATAATGTGCCATTACATTCTGGTAAACATACTGTATTAAAAGAAGATCAAGACGGCATGGGACTGTATATTTGGTATCACTAACTTCACAGTGTCTGCTGCAGTGACAGAAATCTTTGAAATTACTGTCTTATCCTAGGTCCCATCAGATGCACTGGTAAGGCAAAGCCACACACCAAGTTTATTAAAATCCCTGGGTCCAAAATGTATTCTCGTTCTCATAGAACACTACAGTACAAGAACAGGCCCTTCAGCCCACAATGTCTGTGCCGAACATGATGCCAAGACCATCTCTTATCAACGTGCGCATAATACACATTCTTCCATTCCCTGCATATCCATATGTCTATCTAAAAGCCTCTTAACTGCCACTATCATATCTCTACCACCAGCTGCAAACAGATCTCGTGCAAACAGATCTTGAGTAGTAATGCTTGATCTTGTTGAACTTGACACCGGGAGCCTGGGATCTCTAGATGAGATCGCCAGTGTGGAGCTCCAATCGGGAGCCTGGGATCTCTAGATGAGATCGCCAGTGTGGAGCTCCAACCGGGAGCCTGGGATCTCTAGATGAGATCGCCAGTTATGGAGCTCCAATCGGGAGCCTGGGATCTCTAGATGAGATCGCCAGTGTGGAGCTCCAACCGGGAGCCTGGGATCTCTAGATGAGATCGCCAGTTATGGAGCTCCAATCGGGAGCCTGGGATCTCTAGATGAGATCGCCAGTGTGGAGCTCCAACCGGGAGCCTGGGATCTCTAGATGAGATCGCCAGTTGTGGAGCTCCAACCGGGAGCCTGGGATCTCTAGATGAGATCGCCAGTTGTGGAGCTCCAATCGGCGCGGCCTTGTTAGCTTTGGAAGCCGCGGCCCCCAGTGCGGGAGCGGCCGTTCCAGGGTTCCCAAGCCGCTGGGAGGACTCTCCCGACGCCGGAGGAACATCAGCCGGCTAGAACGGCCTGGAACATCGGGCCTCAGTAGAGGCAACTGTGGAGGCCTCAATGGGCCCGACTATGGGTGAACTGGGGTTGGGGATTGGACTTTGTGCCTTCCCTCATGGTGGGAGCCATTGTGGGGGGATGTTTAGTGTTAAGACTATCTTGGTGTGATGTCTGTATTCTTCTCTTTTTTTGTGTGCTGCATAATGGCAAAAAGCATTTCACTTCACTACACCTGGGTGTATGTGAATGTGACAAATATAAACTACCTTGGACCTTGAAGTATTGAAGGCAGTAAAGGTGAAAATCAAGAGGATATTCCAAAGCAATGGCTGGTATTCAGCACATATTTTAACATTAAAGGAAAAATATGAAACCAATATTTAATCAATAATCCATTGATACGTGATAAAACAGATTTACAAAAGTAAATATTTCTTCCTATGATTCTCAGAATATTAAAAAGAGTAAGTTATTTACGTTTCACTTCTGCGTTTAAACATGTTTTCATCTTGTTACAATTCACTGAATATTATTGAGCACATGCTAAACCAGGTTGTGCAAAAGAAAAATACTGCAGTTGGAAGAAATCTGAAGTAATAATAGTTTATGCCAGAAATACACAGAAGGTCAAGTAGTATCTGTGAAGGGAGTGACAGATTTAACAGTTTAAGATGCATTTAGTTCATACATTGGTCAGTGACAATATTCCACTCGTTTGGTGTCAAAATCTAACGATGATCAGTTGCTTATTATTTTTAATAGGAAATTATTCAAGAGAATGCTTGGACTAATATTCATCTTCAGTCGTATGGCTAACAAGATGGTAACAATCTGGCAGCTCTTTTACAAAGCCTGAAAAACACAGCTCGTACCTGCTCACTTGAGGTTAAAATAAGAATTGTGAAAAGATACTTTTATTTTCTTTCCTTATTCTCTAGCTTCTATTTCAAAATGGACTTGAAGAATTACCCAATAAGAACAACTGGTTGAAGTGCGACTTTCTCCTTCATTCACACTCATTCCCGTTCTCAGGTTGGCCTCAATCTTGATGTCCAGACCGTCTTCTTGAAACAAGTGGGGTTATGTTATTGAAAGTGCCTTAGGGATGGGCAATATAGTTATAGATGTGTAGGAAGGAACAGCAGATGCTGGTTTAAACCAAAGATAGACACAAAAAGCTGGAGTAACTCAGCGGGACAGGCAGCATTTCGACAGAGAAGGAATGTGTGACATTTTGGGTCGAGACCCTTCTTCAGGATCCCGACCTGAAACCTCACCCATTCCTTCTCTCCACAGATGCTGCCTGTCCCGCTGAGTTACCCCAGCTTTTTGTGTTTAATATAGTTATAGATGTTCAATACACAATTTTCACTGTACTCATTGCTCTTGTCAACCCCTGTTCTCTTTCATAATCCACAGGTGATTGAAGTTGGGAAGCCACCAATCCCGATAGCGGTTAAAGGAATCAGCAGCAGCTCCAGGCAAAAATTGTAGAATATTTTGGGACATGTTTTATATCGCAAAAGGGGTAATTTTTTACTTAGATCATTTTTAAAGTGGCCTCTGGTTAGAATAAAATGAGCTTAACTCTTATGGGGTTTCCGGCATCATATATTTTCAACAGAGAGTTTCTTCAGAGGCGGGCAATAGCAGGAAGAAGCAAATAGTGCAGCAGCTGTGGGGAGAACAAATATACAAGTGCAATGCACAGAGGAATCCTGCCCCCTTAACGGAGATCAGAGGCCCAGGAAAACATCCCTGTGGCTCTCTGTGCAGTGGAGTGTAAACATGATTTGTTTCTGCAGTGAGGTTGCAATGGAGCAGGATCAGCAATCCCCACAGAACAAATTGCAGTCAAGTTCAATGCACCCTGAAGTTCATTGTCTCCGGCACCTTCCCCACTGCCTCAGGGGATATTTGCACTGTCAGTCAGCAACGCATGTTCCCACTGAGCGCTGATTCGTGTTTACTTTCTCGAGCAAACATTTGCAGTGTCATCCCTGTGGAGAAGAGTAAGCAACAGTGTGGACCTCTGGGATCTCTTTAGGTTGCGAGCTTCACCCAGCCGCCTTCCAGGCTCCTTCATATAATTCCTTTGAGCTTGCTTCATGAAACACTAGAGTCTGTGCTCCACTTACAGGCAACTGTGTGTACGCTGGCTGCACAATGGAGCTTATCCAGACTCAACCATGATATGGTGCCTGATTTCCAATGTTACAGGTTCTAGTGTTTTTCATATAGCTGCCAGTGGTACATTGGCACAGTGGTACCGTTGCTGCCTTACAGCCTCAGAGTCCCGTTGATTATGACTATGGGTGCTGTCTGCGTGGAGTTTGTATGTTCTCCCTGTGACTGTGTGGGTTTTCTCTGGATGTAGTGGTTTATAGGTGACTTGGCATTGGTAAGTTGTAAAATTTCCACTAGTGTGTGTAAGTTAGTGTATGGAGTGATCGCTGGTCAGCGCGTACTCGGTGGGCCAATGAGCATGTTTCCACGCTAGATGTTTAAATTTAAAATTCTAAAATCTAACTGATTCAATGCATCTATACACAGTCAGGCTTCCTTCATCTGAAGAAGAGCCTTGACCCAAAACGTTACCTATACATATTCCCCAGAGATGATACCTGACCTGCTGAGTTACCCCAGCACTATTTGTTTTTGTCTTCCATTGTAGTTGCTTTTGCAGTGTGTAATAGACAATAGACAATAGACAATAGGTGCAGGAGTAGGCCATTAGGCCCTTCGAGCCAGCACCGCCATTCAATGTGATCATGGCAGATCATCCCCAATCAGTACCCCGTTCCTGCCTTCTCCCCATATCCCCTGACTCCGCTATCTTTAAGAGCCCTATCTAGCTCTCTTTTGAAAGTATCCAGAGAATCGGCCTCCACCGCCCTCTGAGGCAGAGAATTCCACAGACTCACAACTCTCTGTGAGAAAAAGTGTTTCCTCGTCTCTGTTCTAAATACCCCTTACCCCTTATTCTTAAACTGTGGCCCCTGGTTCTGGACTCCCCCAACATCGGGAACATGTTTCCTGCCTCTAGCGTGTCCAAACCCTTAATCATCTTATATGTTTCAATAAGAAACCCTCTCATCCTTCTAAACTCCAGAATGTACAAGCCCAGCGGCTCCATTCTTTCAACATATGACAATCCCGCCATTCTGGGTATTAACCTTGTAAACCTACGCTGGACTCCCTCAATAGCAAGAATGTCCTTCCTCAAATTAGGGGACCAAAACTGCACACAATACTCCAGGTGTGGTCTCACTAGGGCCCTGTACAGCAGGGTTGAAGAGCAACACAGAAATCAGCAGTCTAGCTGCAAATGAATAGTAGGATTACTGAAATATCACCCCAGGGAAGCAGCAAATGCCCTGCACAACACAAACTTGTTATTCTCTCTCAGGATGATTTCACTTGTGGTTACAACATTGCATCTCCATCACCATCCATGCTGTGCCCAATGCTAAATTAGAGCTTCACCACTATAGCATCTTGGCAGCAATGTATACTGTGTGTATGGATTTCATTCCATGTGTCTTCTACCTCTTTCTTTTCATCCTCTTTTGTCTTTCTTTCCTCGTGTAATTCTTTCACATTGCCTTCCCACTCTGTCCCTAAGCAGGCATGCATTTAAAGTTGAGGCAGAAATTCTCATCACGAGGTGTATAAAATCATGAGAAGAATAGATCGGGTAGATGCACAGAGTCTTTTGCCCAGAGTAGGTGAATCGAGGACCAGAGGACATAGGTTTAATCTAAAGGGGAAATTATTTAATAGGAATCCGAGGTGTAACATTTTCTCACAAAGGGTGGTGGGTGTATGGAACAAGCTGCCAGAGCAGGTAGTTGAGGAAGGCACTATCTCATTGTTTAAGAAACAGTTAGACAGGTACATGGATAGGTCAGGTTTGGAGGGATTTTGAACTAATTTGGGTAGCTGGGACACGTTGGCCTGTGTGGGCAAGTTGGGCCGAAGGGCCTATTTCCATGCTGTATGACTATGACTCTATGACATAGAAGTTCTGTTGAGAAGACTGTTTGAAGAACGACGAGGAAACATTAATGCAGAGCTAATAGGCAGAGGGCAACACAGTGGTGCAACTTGTGGAGCCACTGCTTCATAGCTCTAGAGTACCAGGTTTAATTCTGACCTCAGGTGCTGCATGTGGAGTTTGCACATTTTGGGTTTCCTGTAATTGGCTGCTGTAAATTGCCCTGGTGTACAGGTGAGTAGTAGAATCTGTGGGGAGTAAAGCAGAATGTGGGGAGTGTAAAAAAAAGTGGTATTAATGTGGGATTAGTGCAAATAGCTGGTTGATTGTGTGGACTCAGTGGTTCAAAGGGCACATTTCCATGATTATCTGTTCATGGAATTCTATTGCTGGAAGGTGGGATTAAATTGGGAAGTTCCCTCAGACAGACTGGCCTCTTTTAGTGCTGTAACGTTTTTTAATGACACTATGCTGTTGCGCATGTGTGAGCTACACTGCCTTATTGCTTGGGCTGTGAATGGGATTCATTAGTTAGACCATCAGTGATTAGCTCTTGTTGCTCTGGTACCCTGTTCTGACTTTCATCTTGGGTCCACTGAAGCTGTTCAGGTAAACTGAAGACTCCATTACTTGGGTCAGAATATAGGTTATTTACCTACATGATGCACTTGATGTAACTTGACGTCCCAACTCCTGTACTTAATATGCTGACCAATGAAGGCAAGCTTACCAAAAGTCTTCTTCACCACCATGTCTACTTGTGTCACCAGTTTCATGGACCTATGTACCTGCATCCCTTGTCTCTTTGTTCTACATCACTTTTCAGGGCTCTATCTTTCACTGTGTAAGTGCTGTCTTAACATAATACAACATCTCAGATGTATTTGAATTAAATTAATCTCACATCCATCTGCCATTCCTCGATCTATTGGCCCAGTTGATCCCATTGTAATCTTAGATCATTTCTTCTGTGCACACTGTACCGCCAATTTTAGTGTCATCTGAAAATTTCCGAACCATACCATCCGAGTTCACATCCAAATAGTTAGTATAATTAATTGTAGACTCAATACCAATTCCTGGGTCACACTAAACATTACGGTTCTTTCCCTTCTACTTTCAGTCTGAAGAAGGGTCCCAACCTGAAACGTCATCCATCCTTTTTCTTCAGAGATGCTGCCTGACCCACTGAGTTACTCCAGCACTTGGTGTCAATCTTCTTGTTCAAAACTCAATCAAGTTTGTGAGGTACGATTTCCTACGCGCAAAGCCATACTGACTACCCTAATCAGTCCTTGCCTTCCCCAATGCAAATAGATTCTATCTCTCAGTTTACCCACAACTGAAGCTGGGGTCACCAACTTCTTGCAGCCTTCCTGAAATAGAGGCACAACATTAGCTACCCTCCAGTCTTCCAGCACATCACCCGTGACTAATGATGATTCATATATCTCAGCCAGAGCATCTGCAAATTCTTCTCTAGCTTCCCACATCGTCCTTGGATATATCTGAACAGGTCCTCAGGATTTATCTACCTTTATGTATGTTAAGACCTCCGGCACCTCTTCTGTAATGTGAAGTCGCTTCAACACATCACTATTAATCTCCCTGAGTTCTTTAACATCCCTGTTTTTCTCCACGGTAAATACAGACAAGAACTACCAAACATAGACAAAAAATGCTGGAGTAACTCAACAGGACAGGCAGCATTTCTGGAGAGAAGGAATGGGTGATGTTTTGGGTCTAGACCGTTCTTCAGTCTTCAGTTACTCTAGCATTTGTGTCTATCCATATAGGATCCTATTAACTTACTAGTTACCCTTGTGCACTTGATATACTTCTAGAATCTCTTTGGATTCCCCGTTAGCTGCTAAACCTATCTCATGTCACTTTTGTGCCCTCCCGATTTCCCTCTAAGCTATGGTATATTTGTGCCCTCCCGATTTCCCTCTAAGCCTATCCTACACACAGATATTTACTTGATCCCAACTACCTATACCTCTCCTACAGAGTCTCAAAATCTATACAGAGTCTCAGCAACCTCTGCAAAGCACGATGGCAGGGAAATAAGCAGCTTGAAAAGAACCAAACCCATGCATTGAGTCCTTGGCAATAAGGTCCCTGGTCTTCTGAAGCTGCAGTTGTAGCTGCCACAGATGTTACATATTGAAATGCAGTTGTCCATCTCGTAGCTCTTTGCTGAGGTCCAGGTAGCATTGTGCCCTATATATCATGTAAGACAGGCATCCTGC
>JAXLNO010002128.1:127212-167212 GCA_038087875.1 Malacoraja senta | reverse complement strand
TAACTAACCCTTAGAAGTCCATTTTATACAAAAATAAGTAGTCTGTTTTCCTATTTAATTCTATGCCATGCAACATTAATTACTAAGCTCCTTACAAGCCTTCAATGAGCTTTACGAGAAAGAGTGAAAGAAAGTGAGGGTATAACACCCTTCCAGACCATTAATTGTTCCCCAAATACTTCACAGCTCATGAAATACCTTCTAAAGTATTGTCCCTGGTGAATATTAGAAAAACACACAAGGATTCCACAAACCTAAGTGAGATAATCAACCAGATCATCAAATGTTTTGCAAATTGATCAAGAGGTTAAATGCTGTCCAAAACACTGGGAGAACTCGCATGTACTTTGAACAGTGAGATCCTTTACCTTTTTAATACGGAAAGGATAAGTGGGGGGCCACGTTTAATATTTAATCTGAAGGTGAGAATAACTAAAAGTGCAATGTTTAAGTGTCCACTTGGGATATCTGTTGCAATCTCTGAAATGTGCCATAAACACATTGCCTATTGATAGGAGCCATAGCAGACAATTCATTGGAATAGGAAACATTAAGAGTGATACCATAATCCATTCCCAGTATTAACTAGCCCTTGTTTGTTTTTGAGGTGACCAAAAGATGGTGACACTTCTGTATCCAATAACTGTTTACATATGTGACTAAGTGGTATGGTTATTTATTGAAAAAGGGAATGTCCTTCATTTAATTTTTTTAAATCTGTTGTTTCGTCTGCCGTCTCTGTCCTGTCCATCAATGTCTTTCTGCAACCGTAAGCTTTCTTACTCATTATCAAGCCCACAGACAATGTTGGTATCACCAGCAAATTAATTTTAACCCCTATATGCTTTGCCCTTCCTCAATGAACCTGATATTTAGATGGAGATGTGAAATTAGTTATTTTCCTGATGGGTTTCCTGAAAATGTGGTTTTAATCCTTTTAGTTTAGTTTCAGTTTAGATATACAGCAGAGTCCGTACGAACCAGCGATCCCCACACACTAACACTACCCTACATACACTAGGGACAATTTACACTTATATATCAAGCCAATTAACCTACAAACCTGTACATCTTTGGAGTTTTGGAGGAAATCGAAGATCTCGGAGAAAACCCACGCGGTCACGGGGAGAACCTACAAACTCCGTACAGACAGCACCTGCAGTCGGGATCAAACCCGGGTCTCCAGCACTGCAAGTGCTGTAAGGTCGCAATGCCACCATGCCACCCTGTTCAGCTTTCTTTCTGTTTCCACTGTACCACTAATGTTAGTGTCATCTGGAAACTTAGTAACCATACCAGCCGAATTCACATCCAAATAGTTAGTATATCTTTTAATCCTGGTCAACTTTCTTTAAATAAGAAATTAAAATAAATTAAGTTTGAATAAAAAGTTGGCATCAGCGAGAAACACAATTAAGTTTCCAATCAAGATCACAGGATGACCAGACACACACAAAGCAGAAGATTCTCACTCTAAGATATACGCAACTTCTAGTCATGTGATGGGCTTGCTTCTCAATAGTGAGACATTGTCAGAGAAATTCAATTAGCAACGCAGCCTAAAGTCTCAGCACAAATAGTTTTTTAACGATTCTGCCTATCTAAATAAACTCTAGGTCTTTGGAGATAAATATTCTGTGATCTCTCTCCATTTGATAGGATATTTCAATCTTTTCACAGCTCATCACTATTACAAGTGGTTTTATAATATTGGGCAGTGATATTTAAAACTATTCAAATAAATATAGAGACACACACACACAGAACAGAAGAACAAATGCTTGATGACCTACATGTGTTTCATTTAGGCATTAAGACTTATTTTAGAAAATTTTCACTGGTACATGCTTCACTAAGCACTGAACATGCTTCAATTCATTGATCCCCACTGACATACCTGGGTGTAATGCATAAACAGGGAGATACGAGTTCAAATCCAACCATGATCGATGTATATTGGAACTTAGAGCATGATTTAGGAGCAATTTGTATTGTTCCATAACATATCAGCTTGGGGTGAAATATAGCATTGAGTCATTTTTAATTTTCCCATAATTTTGTGAAGAGAGGATTAGGATGTTTAAATTATTTTTAAAAATTGGGAAATGATTTAAAACCCCCTACCTTTTGTTTCAACCAGGGGTCAACCAGAAGATTGGGGTCAATCTTTAGATTTTATCAATCATTTGAATACATTGACAACAGGTCTGATCAGAAAGCCCAGCAGTTAAAATGCGATGTGAAATCTTCCTTGCAGACAATCAGTGCTTTGCCGCAGTGCATGTGGTCAGAAGGAAAAGAAAGACTTCCCCTTGATGTTATTCACTGGAATTTAGAAGGATGAGAGGGTGTCTTATAGAAACATATAAAATTCTTCAGGGATTGGACAGGCAAGATGCAGGAAAAATGTTCCCGATATTGGGGGAGTCCTGAACCAGGGGTCATAGTTTAAGAGTAAGGGGTAGGCCATTTAGGACTGAGATGAAGAAAAACCAAAGAGTTGTGAAGCTATGGATTTCTCTGCCACAGAAGGCAGTGGAGGCCAATTCACTGGATGTATTCAAGAGAGAGTTAGATTTAGCTCTTGGGGCTAACGGAATCAAGGGATATGGGGAGAAAGCAGGAATGGGGTACTGATTTTGGATGATCAGCCATGATCATATTGAAGGGTGGTGCTGGCTCAAAGGGCTGAATGGCCTACTCCTGCACATATTTTCTATGGTTGTATGTCTATGTCTATATGGAAATAGGTGGAGGGGCAGGTAGTGTAGAGAAAGCAGGGACTCTGCAGAAGGACTTGGACAGGTTGGGAGAGTGGACAGAGAAGTAGCAGATGGAATATAGTGTCGCAAAGTGTGGAGTTGTGCATTTTGGTAGTAGGAATAAAGGCGTAAACTATTTTCTAAATGGGGAGAGAATCCAGAAATCGGAAGTGCAAGTGTAGGATTCCCAACAAGTTAATCTGCGTCGAATCAGTGGTAAAGAAAGCATATTCAATACTAGCATTTATTTCAAGAGGGCTTGTATACAAAAACGGGGATGTAATGTTGAGGCTCTATAAGGCCACATTTGGAATATTGTGAGCAATTTTGGGCACCATATCTGAGGAAGGATGTGTTGGCTCTGAGGATCCAGAGGAGGTTTCCCCTGGCCCTCAATATACCAAGCAAAACCAAGCAAACCTCCCATCCCACCCCATAAATTGATCTCCCCCATGACCTCCTCCCACATTTAAATCTCTCTTCCTATCTGATTTTCACTCCCAACTACACAATCACTTCCACCCTCTATTCCTGGATGGAGCCTTTTTCTCCCAGTGTTGCCATCCAGTAATCTTCCTGTTGAAAACTAACTGGAAAGCAAAACAAAAATCTGGTTGCTATTGCCAATCTGTTATCATGTGTCTATGGATATCAGGAAATGGCTCCATTTGATAGAGATGCAGCATCATAGACTAGAGTTATACTATGCAAAAACAGGCTCTTTGACCCACAGAGTCAGTCAAACACCCATTTACATTAATCCCATTGTACTTACTACACATTCCCCTCAACTCCCTCCAGATTTGACCTCTCACCTACATTCTAGGGTAAATTCTGAGGGAGCGCTGTATGTATGTATGTATTTATGTATGTATTGTTAGATCTGTGTACCATTGTATGTAGCACATTAGTATCTGCATTGATGTAAAGCACTTTGGTCAACGAGAGTTGTTTTTAAATGTGCTATAGAAATATAATTGACTTGACTTGACTTGAATTTACTGGGTCCAATTAACCTACTAACTTGCATATCTTTGAAATGTGGGAGGAAACCAGATTACCCAGAGGAGATGCATATAGTCACAAGGAGAATGTGCAGACTCCGCACATAGAGCAGCTGATGAGGAATTAACCTGGATCACTGAAACTATGAGCCACTTTTAATTCAGTTTTGATTTTGATTTGATTTGATTCAATTTATTGTCATTGCACTTTTCAGTGCAATGAAATGGTTTAGCCTGCAGTCATAGCATAGAATAAATAACAAAAAGACACACTCAACACAGTTTAACATCCACCACAGTGAGTCCACCAGGCACCTCCTCACTGTGATGGAAGGCAAAAAGTCCCAAAGTCCATGTCTCTTCCCTCCTTGCTCTCCCTCTGCGCTGAGGCGATCCAGGCCTCCGATGTTGTGACCCCGCCGGGTGATGGTAAGTAAGTCCCGCGGCTGAATCCGAACGGGCCGGTTCAAACTCCGCGGCCCAGGGCGGTCGAAGCTGCCGAAGCTGCCTCCCTCCAGTCCAGCGGACGCAGCTGTCGTTGCGGGAGCTACGGAAAAACAGGTCACCAACCTGTGACCTGCGAGCTCCCGACGATGTCATCCACTGGCCCTCGCCGAGCCTCCGAGGCTCCGAAGTTGGGTCGGAAGTCGGGTCGCAACGCCACCACAGCCCCGAAGTCGGCCAGCCCCGCGCTGGCAAGTCCCGGCTGCCTCTGCCTCCCGAGCCCTGAGGTCAGTCCCAGTTGGAGGCCGCCAGCTCCGCAATAGGCCTCAGCGCAGACGGAGACGGAGACGGGGGATACGGCAAGAAAGGTCGCATCCCCCCCGAAGGAAGAGCCAAAAAACATGCTTCTCCCACCCCCCCACACATACACAACTAAAATAAACCAAAACAAACTGCAACAACGGGACACAAGTTTAGTTTATTGTCACCTGTACTGAGGTAGAGTGAAAAGCAATTGTTGTGCCAGTCAACAGAAAGACAATACATGATTACAATTGATCCATTTACAGTGTATAGATATATGATACTGGAATAATGTTTAGTGCAAGGTAAAGCCAGCAAAGTCCGGTCAAGGATAATCCGAGGGTCATCAAAGAGGTAGATAGTAGTTCAGCACTGATCTCTGGTTGTGGTAGGATGGCTCAGTTGCCTGATAACAGCTGGGAAGAAACTGTCCCCGAATCTAGTGGTGTGCGTTTTCACACTTCTATACCTTTTGCCTGATGGAAGAGGGGAGAAGAGGGAGTGGCCAGGGTGTGACTTGTCCTTGATTATGCTGCTGGCCTTGCCAAGGCAGCCTGAGGTAATGGAGTCAATAGAAGGGAAGTTGGTTTGTGTGATGGTCTGGGCCGCATCCACAATTCGCTGCATTTTCTTGCGGTCTTGGATGGAGCTGTTCCCAAACCAGCTGTCATGCATCCTGATAAAATGCTTACTATGATGCATCTGTAAAAGTTGGTAAGAGTTGTAGGGGACATGCCAGACTTCCACACCTTCTAAGGAAATAGAAGCGTTGGTGTGCTTTCTTGGTCGTTGCTTCAATATGGGTGGTCCAAAAGAAGTTGTTGGTGATATTGACTCCTAGGTATTTGAAGTTTTCAACCATCATCAATGCCATCTGGGGTATGTTTACCACTTCACTTCCTGGTCGATCATTATCTCCTTTGTCTTGCTGACATTGAGAGAAAGGTTGTTGTCTCGATACCAGGACACAAGGTTCTTAATCGCCCTCCTGTAGTCCGTCTCATCGTTATTTGATATCTGGCCCACAATGGTGGTGTCGTCTGCGAATTTGAAAATTGATTTAGATGTGTACATGGCTGCACAGTCGTGGGTGTACAAGGAGTAATGAAGGGGGCTGAGAACGCATCCTCGCAGAGCACCAGTGTTGAGGATTATCGTGGAGGATGATTTGTTCCCTATCCTCACTGATTGGGGTCTGTTGGTCAGGAAGTCAAGGATCCAGTTACAGGGATGAGTGCTGACACCAAGTCCCACGAGTTTGGTGATAAGCTGACGGGAGGTTGGTGCATGGAGAAGTATCTGTGGCTAGTGAATCTGTGGAATTCACTGCCACAGGCAGCTGTGGAGGCCAATTCAATAGTTCAATTCAATGAACTAGTGGTGCAGTTAGTGGGAAATGGGAAGTGAAGAGGCACTCACCAACCTTGTCCATAAGACCTTAAGGAATAGGAAAATATAGGCCGTTCAGCCCTGAGCCCTGCCCTCCCATTCAATATGATTATGGCTGTTCCAGTTTTCTTTGCTACCTACCCAACCCATCCCTGTAATCCTTGATTCCTTGAAAATCACAAAATAAACTGTGCATGCTCTAAAATCTGAACTAAAAACTGAAAATGTGAGAAAGACTCAGCAGGTCAGGCAACAACTGTGGAGAGAAAATCAGTGTTACCATTTCAGGTCAAAGACATTTTTATCAGAAGTGGGAATGAGAGAAAAGAAGTTTGTGATAAGTTGCTGAGCAAGATAGGGAGGGATAGAAAGTATATCCTTCCGCTCACTCTGACCAGTCTCCCCAAGGTGATCTCCTGCAGTGTTATAATGATTTCCAGTGAAGGCTTGAGGAACAGCAGCTCATCTTCCATCTGGGCATGGCGCACTCTTCCAAATTCAATATCGCATTCTGAAACTTCAGGTAACTTGATTTAGCTGTAGGAGAACTGACCATTCCTGCTGCAAGTCATCCAGCTGTGACATTGGCTCAGTTTCTGTCCCTCCATTAGCATTGGCACAACATAACTTTTGATATATTTACGCACTCTCTGTCTTCATATCACACCTTTCATTCACTTTCCCTCTCTTTAACTGCCCCATTAATGCATCGATAGATGACCTCCGCAAGGTAACCCTGGCCTCACCCTATAAGAGGCATTGATTTTGACCTATCCATCCCACTCTACCTTCTCCTCAAGTCAAGAGAGTCAAGAGAGTTTATTGGCATGTGTCCCAGATAGGACAATGGAATTCTCCTCAGCTTAAAACAAACTCGTTTCCTCCTTTTCCCAGTTCTAACAAGGGGTCTTCTTCATGCAATGTTAACTCTCGTTCCAAAGATGCCACCTGCCCATTTGAGGGTCTCTGATATTTTCACCATCTGCAGCATATATAAAAATATTTCTGTACCTTGTTACACTTGACAATAATAAACTGATCTAAACTAAACCAAAGGTAGACAAAAATGATGGAGAAACCCAGAGGGTGAGGCAGCATCTATGGAGTTAAAGAATAGGTAACGTATTGGGTCGAGGCCCTTCTTCAGACTGATATGGGTTTGGGGGGGCAGGAAGAAGAAAGGAAGAGGTGGAGACAGTAGGCTGTGGGAGAGCTGGGAAGGGGAGGAGAAGGAGGGAGAAAGCAAGGACTACCTGAAATTGGAGGTCAATGTTCATACCGCTGGGGTGTAAACTACCCAAGCGACATATGAGGTGCTGCTCCTCCAATTTGCGGTGGGACTCACTCTGGCCATGGAGAAGGCCCAGGACAGAAAGGTCGGATTCGGAATGGGAGGGGGAGTTGAAGTGCTGAGCCATCGGGAGATCAGGTTGGTATTTTGCTACTGAGCGGAGGTGTTGGGCGAAGCCGATGTAGAGCAGTTGACACCTAGAACAGCGGATGCAATAGATGAGGTTGGAGGAGGTGCAGGTGAACCTCTTCCTCACCTGGAAAGACTGCTTGGGTCCTTGGATGGAGTCGAGGGGGGAGGTAAAGTGACAAGTGTAGCATTTCCTGCGGTTGCAGGGGAAAGTACCAGGGGAGGGGATGGTTGGGTGGGAAGGGACAAATTGACCAGGGAGTTACGGAGGGAGCGGTCTCTGCGTAAAGCAGAAAGGGGAGGAGATGTGAAGATGTGGCTAGTAGTGAGATCCCGTTGGAGGTGGCGAAAATGTCGGAGGATTATCTGTTGTATGTGACGGCTGGTAGGGTGGAAGGTGAGGACAAGGGGGACTCTGTCCTTGTTACGAGTGGGGGGATGGGGAGTGAGAGCAGAGCTACGGGATATAGCTACGGGAAACTTAACCAGACTAATCTTTAGCAAAGCCTCCATTGGAGCTTGGAATATCATGGAGGCTGCTCTTTCCCAAGTTGTGCTGTTAATTTCCAGGTGAGAATGATATTTGCAAAGTACCATTAATTGCAGTCACAGTTCAACCCCACTTAAAAGGTAGACACAAAATGCTGGAGCAACTTAGCGGGACAGGCAGCATCTCTGGAGAGAAGGAATGGGTTCCGTTTTGGGTCAAGGCCCTTCTTCGGACTAATATCAAGGGAGAGGGAGATACATAGATAAGGAAGAGTAAGATGTGAAATAGGACAAAGGGAATGGAGACCAAGGAAAATGTATAATAGGTCATTATTAGTTGGGAGAAGTTAACAACAACAAAGCAAACAGACATAAAATGTAGTCGGAGACAGTAAGACTGGTCGGAGAACTGCGAAGGGGAGTGATGGAGAGAGAGGAAAAGCAAATGTTACTTGAAGTTAGAGAATTCAATGTTCATACCGCTGGGGTGTAAACTGCCCAAGCGAAATATGAGGTGCTGTTCATAAGGGAGCAGCTGTCTAGTTAAACTGCTGCTGCCACTCACAACACTGGTCTCCTGAGACAATAACCTCGTAACATCCCAACAAGCACTAGCTGCAGCATCAATCATTCAACATGCAGCCAGCACACATTGGGCCTTCATTGAGCGTGTTGAACATGTGTTCATTGCACAGTGTAATCATAATGCCTATTATAGGGGACTATCCAATTTAGGCTCCATTAACCTACATCAGAGAAGTGGAAAATGCAGAAGCAGGAAATCTGAAATAAAAAACCCTGAAAGTACAGGAAACATAAGTGGGGAGAGAAACAAATTTAGCATGAAGATAAACACAAAAAGCTGGAGTAACTCAGCGGGACAGGCAGCATCTCTGGAGAGAAGCAATGGGTGATGTTTCAGGTCGAGACCCTTCTTCAGACTGGTTAGGGATGAGGGAAACAAGAGATAAAGATGATGATGTAGAGAGATAAAGAACAATGAATGAAAGATATGCAAAAAAGTGGTGATGATAAGGAAACAGGCCATTTTTAGTTGTTTGTTGGATGAACACGAGAAGCTAGTGCGACTTGGGTGGGGGAGGGATAGAGAAAGAGGGAATGCTGGGGTTACTTGAAGCTAGAGAAATCAATATTCATACCACTGGGCTGTGATCTGCCCAAGCGAAATATGAGATGCTGTTCCTCCAATTTGCATTTAGCCTCATTCTGACAATGGAGAAGACCGAGGACAAAAAGGTCTGTGTGGGAATGGGAAGGAGATTTAAAGTGTTTTAGCAATTGGCAGATCAGGTAGGTTCAGGCGGACTGAGCAAAGGTGTTCAGCCAAACGATCGCCCAGTCTACGTTTGGTCTCGCCGATGGATAAAAGTCCACATCTTGAACAACAGATACTGTAGACGAGGTTGGAGGAGGTGCAAGTGAACCTCTGCCTAACCTGAAAAGACTGTCATGATCCCATGTCAGGACAGAGTTGAACTGGGAGGTATAGGGACAGGTGTTGCATCTTCGGCAGTTGCAGGAGAAGGTACCTGGAGAGGGGATGGTTTAGGTGGGAAGGAATGAGTTAACCGGGGAGTTGCGGAGGGAACAGTCTCTGCGGAAGGTGGAAAGAGGTGGAGATGGGAAGACTAGTGTTGAAATCCCATTGGAGGTGGCGAACATTTCGGAGGATTATGTGTTGTATGCGACGGCTGATGGGGTGGAAGGTAAGGACTAGGGGACTCTGTCCCTGATGCGACTAGGGAGAGGGGGAGCAAGGGCGGAGATGCGGGGTACCAAGGAGACATGTGTGAGGGCCTCATCTATGATGGGAGTGGGGAATACCCATTCCCTAAAGAATGAGGACATCTCGGATGTCCGGAATTGGAACACCTCATCTTGGGCGCTGATGCGGCGGTGGGAAAAAGTGTAGTCGAGATAGTTGTGGTAGTCAGTGGGTTTGTAATAGATGTCAGTCGATCATCTATTTCCTGTGATGGAGACTGTGAGATCAAGAAAGGGAACGGAGGTGTCGGAGATGGTCCAAGTAAATTTGAGTGCCGGATGAAAATTGGTGGTGAAGTTGATGAAGTCCATTGCATTGCAGGACTCTGACTTGACCTGAATCTTCATCAGAAATCACTGCCTGAAATGTTAAACAGTTCTCTCTCCACAGATATTTCCGTTCTTGCTGATTATTTCCCAACATCTTCAGTTTGATATTAAAATTAGTTCAGTGAATGATTCTAATTTCTGTTGAGGCTAAAATATAAGTAGGATAACATATGAAAACTAAAATGTTAATTTAAGTACATTAAACAAATAGCCTTGTCATGTTATATTTCATTTGCAGTTTATCTTAATTTTGTTATTTCTTTTCTTCTGTGCCCTAAATCGGGCGGCACGGTGGCGCAGCGGTAGAGTTGCTACCTTACAGCGAATGCAGCTTTGGAGACCCGGGTTCATTCCTGACTATGAGTGCTGTTTGTACGTTCTCCCCATGACCTGCGTGTGCTTTCTCGGAGATCTTCGGTTTTCTCCCACACTCCAAAGACGTACAGGTATGTAGGTTAATTGGCTTGGTAAATGTAAAAATTGTCCCTAGTGGGTATAGGATAGGGTTAATATGCAGGGATCGCTGGTCTGCTCGGACCAGGTGGGCCTAAAGGGCCTGTTTCTGCGCTCTATTTCTAAACTAAACTAAACTAAATCACCTGCACAATCTTTTTTTGCAGAAGCAATTATTATTTTTTTATTACCGCAGTCAGATATAATTTAACTGGAGCATATACAAACTGATGGTGTCGTGTATAATCCTGATATAACTAAGAATGTACCAAAAGTATGAAACCAGTCACACTGAGTAAAATCCTACTCAGTCGATTTAATAATAGTTGTAATCGTAGCATCACTCAAAAGGAAGTCTTGCACCGTATCTATGTGTATCTCCAAAGCCACAAACAGGAGAATGATTCAAATCACAGGTTCAATATCAAGTTATCAGTAAAATGCCTTCTTGCATTTTTTATGTGTCACAAACAATGCAGGAACGATACAAGTTAGCCAGCTGAACAGTTTATTCCAAGACATTCTTCCTGTCAATAAACATTGGTCCTTGTATAAATTGTACTGTTCCACATTATGGTAATAAAGTAACTCATGCAAGTGTGATAGTACCCATACATAATGTTGAAAGTTACTTTAATACAAATGAAGCTTTTTTAAACAACATACTAGAATTGGTTTGATAACAGGATGTATTTTGCAATTATAACTGTGGTCTTTACTATATTGATTACAAACAATCAAATTTCAGAACAAGGTTGATTTACAACTGGGCAACATCCACACCTTGCAATCAGAGATATAAAACCCCATCCTGTTGCATCTTGGACTTGTAGTTATCATCTTTCAAGATTTTTCGACCATTTTACCATCAGATTTGGAATTCAGAAATAAATATGGTATCCAATTTCCTTTGGTGTTCTCCAAATTAGAATATTAAAAACCCCAGCATAATATAGCACAGGAACAGGCACTTTGATCAACCATGTCTGTGCCAACTATAATGCAACCTAAACTAATCACAACTGCCTGCACATGGTCCATATCCATCCAGTCTGGGCGTGTTCGTAGTGTTTGACTAAATGCCTCTTAAACATTGCTTCCATATGTGTTTAAGAAGGAATTGCAGATGCTGGAAAATCGAAGGTAGACAATAGTGCTGGAGAAACTCAGCGGGTGCAGCACCATCCATAGATCCATAGAACATCCATAGATACTACTGCGCCCGCTGAGTTTCTCCAGCACTTTTGTCTACATTTGCTTCCATATGTGATTAGTTTACTTTATTTAGTTTAGAGATACAGTGTGGAAACAGGCCCTTTGGCCCACCGAGTCTGCGTCAACCAGCGATCCCCGTACACTAGCACTATCGTATACACTGGGGACAATTTACAATTTTTACTGAAGCCAATTAAACTACAAAACTGTACATCTTTGGAGTGTGGGAGGCAACAGGAGCACCAGGAAAATCCACATAGCCACGTGGAGAACGTACAAACTCCATACAGACAGCACCCGTAGTCAGGATCGAACCTGGTCTCTGGTGCTGTAAGGCAGCAACATTACTGCTGTGCCACTGTGGCACCATGCCACCCTACCACTTCCGCAGGCAGAATGTTCCAAACGCCTACCAAAGATGCCTTGCGCATCTCTTTTAAACTATCTCCTCTCACTGTAAACCAATGCCCATCTGTTGAAAACATTTCCATCCTGGGAAACAGACTTAGACCATCTACCATATCTATGACCCTCATAATGGTCTGTCAAAATCTTCATAGAAGATCTCTGGATGCTCAGTTGTAAATCTCATTTTGGTCCTTTCACCAAACTAATGATAAATATCTATTTGAGAAGATCACTCTCTGACTTTCAATAAAAATGTTTTCACATCCATTACAAAGCACAGAAGCAAAGATTATTAACTGTTAAAATGGAGAGCACTTACGTTTTCCTCAATAAGTGAAAGACAATAACAAATTAATGAGTCTGCCAGGATAGTCAGTGTGTAGGAAGGAACTGCAGATGCTGGTTTACACCGAAGATAGACCCAAAATACTGGAGTAACTCAGTGGGACAGGTAGTATCTCTGGATTGAAGGAATGGGTGACGATTCGGGTCGAGACCCTTCTTCAGTCAGTGAATGTCTCCACTCTCCAGATTGTTCACTCTCAAGGTGGTTCCCTCGGTGGAGGCTTCACTCTTCAGGCCCTACCCCCTCCACAAACACTCCTGCTACAGGCTTCACACACGCTATAGACACTGAGCTCTCTGTACACTTTAGACATGAAATTATTGGCTCTCCCGATGATGAGCTGTCCATGTGCTGAGTCTGGTTGCAAAACCTGCTCATTTCTTCTTGATTGGTGATCTTTAATTTCTGCTCTGACCTGTCCATTTTAAGCATTTCATACTCTAGCTAAACTAAACTGCCTTTTCCCTTTAACATTTGGAAAGTTAGTTCCTGCACTCTAAAGACAAGATCAGAACTAGGCCTTAGGTAAGAGGCTGAGTCTGGAATGTACTTTGTTTCTACTTTTAGCCAGCAATGAGCTCGAACTGAAAGCCAAGGCAAATTATTATAACTTCATGAACCCACCCTGCTGCCGAGGAGTTTGTTCGCCCAGAACCATGCCTGAAATTCACAAACATAAAAAGGAAAACAGCAGAAACGCTCGGTAAGTCAGGCAACAACAGTGAAGAGAAAACGAGCGTCAACGTTTCAAATCAGTGACCCTTCTGCAGAACAGAAAAATTAATAAAGCCAGACACCTAAGTTTCTCTTTTGAAATCAGCCTTCAACACTCTGGAGATTGCAGATGCTGGAGCAAAAAATTAGAGTGGAGAAACTCAGCAGATCGGATGGCATCTGTGGAGGGAACAGACAGATGACGTTTTAGGTCGCGACCCTTCTTTGATCCGCGACCCAACTTTGTTGTTTGTTCATGGTTTCCAATGAGGCAGCTGCAGGTCTCCTGCTGTGCTCAAAGTATAAAGTGTCCATCTGGTAAATTAAAAACTTGTGGGGCTTGAGTGAACAAGATTGATTCTTGTAAGTATTGTAATGGAAAAATAAACCTTGTGATAAATTTCTGATGTTCCATGACTCTTTAGACTTTATTTTAGACTTTAGAGATACAGCACGGAAACAGGTCGTCGGCCCACCGAGTCTGCACCGGCCAGCGATCACCCCGTACACCAGCACTATCCTACACACTTGGGACAATTTACGATTTTTACCAAAGCCAATTAACCTGCAAACCTGCACGTCTGGAAGGAAACTGGAGCACCTGGAGAAAACCATGTGGTCACAGGGAGAACGTACAAACTCTGTACAGATAGCACCCATAGTCAGGATCGAACTCAACGCTGTTTCCTCTTCACAGATGCAGCCTGAGCTGCCGAGTGTTAAGGCAATTTCCGTTCTAATTTCAATTATCTAACATCTGCAAATTTTTTTCTTCCGTTTCTGAAATTCAAGATTACCTCTGTAATCTTTTGAAATGTGCAGCAGATGGGCAAGATTCCCTGCCAGACACACACTCAAAAGTTCACCGCATTGGGGAACTGGAAATCAAATCAGCCCATGGAAAATTGTCTCTTTTTTAAAAATATTTTATTTTATTAGAAGCAATTGTACAAGAATAAAGCAATCAGCATAACAATTATACAATTTTCGTACAGCTTCATTTTTAACATTTTATAAATTAATACATGAATCGGGAAAAAAAAGTAAAAAGGAAAGAATGAAGAAAAAGAAGAAAGATACAAAAAAGAGAGAAGAAAAGTCCCCTGAACTGCCAAAGAAGTGCGAGAAGAAAAAAAAGAGAGAAAAAAAACCTGAGATATGTCCCACTATCCTTCCTTCTCCCCCCCCCCCCCCCCCCCCCGCTCACCCATCCCAAGCATCGGTTTTAAATTTGTGTTCAACCATTCTAGTGTTGAAGAAATTCAGTGAAAGGAAACCATGTTTTGGAGAATTGGTCTGATTTATCAGCCAAAATAAGCCTAATTTTTTCTAAATGTAGTGTCTCGGTCATTTCAGTGATCCACATCTTCACTGTGGGAACTGTTATCTGTTTCCAAAATTTGAGTATACGTTTTTTCGCAGTTATTAAGCCGTAGTCAAAGAAACGTCTTTGGAATGTCATTAACTTAGAACAGCCCTCTGACATTCCTAAAATTATTAGTTTTGCATCTGACTCCAGTTGAATTTTAAGTGTTTTAGAGATGATATTGAATATTCCCATCCAGAAATTTTGTATTTTTATACAGGATGCGAAGGAATGGGTTAAGGTAGCTTCTTGGAGGTGACATTTATCACAGATAGGGGAGACAGTTGGGAAGATCTTGTTCAATTTGGTCTTTGAGTAGTATAACCTATGCAATATTTTGAATTGTATCAGGCAATGCCTGACATTTAATGAACAGTAATGTATGTATAGCAGGCTTTCCTCCCATATATCTTTTGAAATAGATAAACCCAACTCGTCTTCCCATGCTCGCCTATACATCTCAGAAGGTGTGGTATCAACATTTAAGAGAATGTTATAAACGTAAGATATCAACTTAGTTATATCGGCATGTCTATTCAGACAATCGTCTAATATATCTGGACCCATAAAAGGACAATCTTGTGTGTATGTTTTCACATAATCTCGGATTTGAAGGTATCTAAAAAGATTGTTTGCTTTCAAATGATATTTCTCCTGTAGTTCTTGAAAAGAAAAGAAAATCCCCTTATAGAGGTCTCCCACAGTATTAATAGTAAGATTAAACGAGAACTTACCAGTTTGAAGTTTGATCTGTATTTTATGAGGAGTTACGATGAGGGATTACGTGAAGAGCCCGTCCAGCACGCATGCGCGACATTCTTCAAAGCAGCGGTGTGGAATCACAGGAAACACAATAATTGAAATAAACATAGTAAAGAAAAGGAGAACTAAGATACCAGTTGATCTATAATTGAGGGTGGGAGCGGAGGGCACGTAATCTCTCATCGTAACTCCTCATAAAATACAGATCAAACTTCAAACTGGTAAGTTCTCGTTTAATCTTACTATTTTACTTCGGAGTCACGTGAGTGACTACGTGAAGATTTTAAAGCTCTGTGATTTCAAACCGTGTAACAGTTCATACTTCACTCGCTGCCGAAGTCATTCAAGGGAGGAAGTATGTTATCGTAATTAACCATAATCTGTTTGTAAACAATAATGGTATCTATTAAACAATAACAAAAGACAAAATGCTCCCCCGGGCTTAAATTATATATTTTTGCAGATTTTAAAACTCTTTCTGCAAATAACACAGGTTCTGCTAGCGGCTTGTGGTAGAACGTCTGGAACGTTTTCTCCATGTTCATTCTTTTAGCCGCCGATGTGGATGCTGCCCTGGTGGAGTGAGATGTATATACATCAGTATCTACTCCAGCAGCTCCCAGTACCTGCTTGAGCCATCTCGAGATGGTTTGGCTCGACACCCAACCATGAGGTTTCTTGTGGCTGACCCATAAGGCTTTTTTTTTTTTTTTTTTTTTTCCCTTCTCCCTCGAGAATCTCTTGTTGTGTTGATGTAAGTGAATAAGTGAGTCATGACACACAACCGTAGGTCAGGTGGGTATGCCCGGAAATCCATAACTAGGACTCAAGTTCCTGGCTTGCTCTGCTTTAGCAGCTCCTGAATGGTGAATGACCCGGTCTGGTGTTATAACCATGTTGTCCAGTCGCAGTAAGTGGAGGGACTGGACTCTTTGTGCTGAGACTAGTGGCATCAGCATGACCGTTTTCAGGGTTAGCTTTTCCTGGGTGAGACCTGGCTGGGGACCATCCCCTTAGGTATGTCAGGACCACACTGACATCCCAGATTTGGGTATACCTAGGTCTAAGAGGGTTGGAGTTGACGATACTCCTCATGAGTTTGATCACCAGCGGTTGAGACCCTATGGCCTGTTGTCCTGGCACCTGTTTTAAGTAGGCTGACAGCGCACTTCTGGCAGTATTGATGGCGCTGTAGCTCAATCCTTCATTATGGTGAAGGCCCCCCAGGAACTCCAGTACATTGGTTATGGTTGCAGATGAGTATGTTGTCCCAGTAGTCGAGCAGTATCTTTCCCACTTCCTGATGCTCGATAGGTATTGTTTCCTGGTGGACATACGGTGTCATCATGTTGATGGTCCTTTCAGACACCCCAGTCCCAGCAGTGGTCTTTTGATAATCTGCAACCCAGTAGGTTAATTTTGTCATGGCATGGATGACTTATGCCTGATACAGGGTGCGTCAATAGGTCTGGGCTACTGGGAAAGGTCATAGGAGTTTCGATGACCATGTCGAGTACCACTGGGAACCATGGCTGTGTAGGCCAGTTGGTACTATCAAAATACCTGAAGCAGAGTCCATCTGTATTTTGCGTAGTACCCTACAGATTAAGGCAGAAGGGGGGAAAAGCATAGCAGAAATAGGTCCCCCAGTTCAGCGCGAATGCATCTATCGCTGCTGCCTCAGGGTGTGGTTCCCAAGGGACATACATTGGTACGTGGTGATTTAGTCTGGATGCAAAGAGATCGATATCTGGTGTGCCATATTGGTTTGTAATTTTAGCAAAAGCTCTAGGATTTAACATCCATTCGGTGTTTATCATTGAATTTGCGTGACCTGGCACTGTATTTAGCTTACCTGGTAGGTAAGTTGCTGATAGCCAAATATGTCTATCGACCCACCATTACCAGATTGTGTTGACCCAATTGTCACATGATATCGACTTTATTCCGCCCATATGGTTAATATAGGCCACCACCATGATATTATCAATTTGTAAATGAAGATGCAAGTTGTGCATATTCCTAGAATATGCTTTAAAACCATAAAACGCACCCAACATTTCCAAATAATTTATGCCCAGTGTTTGTAGTAAAGATGAGTCTAGGTTAGTCCATCTACCATCTGTGCTAGATATGGTATTAGTTGCTCCCCAGCCTTGAGCACTGGCATCTGTTTGTATAGTTAACGTTGGGTTATTGATGATGATAGGGCTGGAACTATGCCAAATGTTATATCCACCATTGTAACTCTGATATTGCTTCAATGGGTAGTTTCATGGTTCTGTCAAAGTGACCTGCATGTCGTTTCAACACCTGTACTTTTGCCCTTTGTAGGTGCTGATAGTGCAGGAGTCCAAATTGTGTAGCTGAAAATGCTGCTACCATTTTGCCAATTACTCTTGCCACTTGTCGGATGGTTGGTCGATTGCTTACCATTAAATTGTTGCACATCTGTGCCAATTCTGCTGCTTTACCTTTTGGCAACGTTACAGACATGTGGATTGAGTTAATTGTGAATCCCAGATAGTCCATAGTTGTGGATGGCGTCAACTTAGATTTATCTGGATGTATGACAAACCCAGGGTTTCAAACAATTGTTTGGTAGCTAATACAGCTGATTTAGCCAACTCCATGGTTTTGCCTACTATTAGGATATCATCAAGATACGCCATGACAATATGTCTTTGTTTCGTTAATGTTGCCAAGGCTAGTTTTAATATCTTGGTAAATAGTCTAGGGCTGATGTCAACCCATTAGGCAACACTTTATACTGCCATAGTTGCCCCATCCAGGTAAATTTTCAGGTATCTGCGATGACCCTTGTGAATGGGTACTGAATAGTAGGCATCTTTTAAATCAATGCTTGCCATAAAGTATCCTTTGGAAATCAGTTGTTTAGCAGTTACAAATGTTTCCATTTTGAAATGTACATACTTAACAAAGGTATTTAGTGAGGTTAAGTCAATGATGATGCGACATCCACCATCTTTTTTGCTTTTGGTAATATATTTGAGACAAATTCCAAAGGTTCATGTTTGGATTTCTCAATGACACCCTTTGTAAGTAACCTCACCAGTTCTGCTTGAGCCTCTAGTTCTCTTTGACTGAGAGGGTAAAGACCCTTTGGGGTACGTGCTGAACTGGTGGCATGTTTTCTTGAATGAACTCTATTTTGTATCCCCGAATAGTGTTAAGTATATAACTATCATTCGTGAGACACCTCCTGTTAGTACAGTTCCCCATTTACATGCTGGTAGGAACCAGACCCACCTACCTCCATAGTTATGGTAGTGTTCCTTTCTTCCGTTTGTTCATCCGTCGTTATACTGCTGGATGTACTGCTGATGTACTGCTGATTGAGGGTGGCGCATTTTCCATGGGGTCCGCTCTGGGCCCTGGCCTAAAAAGGCTTTCGGGGATAGTATGCGGACCCCGAGCTTTCACCAGTTCCATAAATTTGACCTTGACTGGTGGACGCGGTGGGGTACTGCCATCTGTTTTTTTGTGTGGGTCTGCTCGTTCCGGGGCCTGCCCTCATGAGGCCAAATGCTTTGGACTCTTCTTCCAGGTCTTTCACTTGTCCTTCCAAATAACAGGATCTGCGGCTCTGAGGCCGGTGTTTTACACAGTCCTGCAAACCTGGGATTGAGGGCAGGTCTTATTCTCTCCTTGCGGAGGTTGTTTATCTCATATTGGGGGTTGCACAGCAGAGCCAGAGTGTCTTGCTGGTTTGTGGTCATATCCACCCCATCCACGGAACGAGCATAGGCTGTTATCCCTGTCGTCAGGAGCTTGAGGATTTTAGCTCCTGGTTCCGGATACTCTGTCCCCCCCCCCCCCAGATTTGGCTGTTAACAGCCGGTACATTGAGCGAACTGCAGTTTTCCAGCTCTAGTGCCTCATTAAGTACCTGTCTTGTAGGGGTTTGAGGGACAGGTGGTTGATGCTGGCCGCCAGTTTTGGCTCCAATGGCCGCCCTGCTCGTGGTGTAACCACGTAGCGAATCTCCACACCCAGCAGCTCTTCCTGATCCTGTACCCCAAGCGTACTCCCGACATCTTCAGCCAATGACCCCTGTTCCTGACCAGCCCAGCCCTGGTCGCCAACGCTGCCCTGCTTTGAGGGGAAAGCGATGGCCAATGCCTTGTAGAGCACTGCTGTGGGAGTGCCTGATCCCCCTGGCGAGACTGCTCTAGCTCCTGAAGCAAGTCTCGCTGGAGCAGTTGCTCCATGAGCCTTTCCATTCGGCTCAGGCGGCTAGCTCTGCCGCTCTAAGGCGGATCCTCCTCATCGGAGTCAGACATAACCGGCCGGTTTAAAAAAATTTTTTTTTAAAAACTTTTCCTCCAGCCCGCTGCCGCTCATCAGGCTGCACTAGCGGTACTGGGCTCGGCTCGGTCTCGATGAGGGTGGACCGCCGCATATGCGGTCCAGGTGCCGCCTCTCGCCCCCCACTGATGGAAAACTCCCGTTCTGTTGGAGTCGAACGGGGGGCGGTTTTCTTCCTTTGCCGTGCTGCTCATTTTCCCAGTTCCCCTGGAATACAGAGCACAGCTTGCTGATTACGACCACAGAGTAAGACTTACCTGATGGTCCGCTGTTTATTTTCCACCGACGTGTAGCGGGAGCGCCTGTACTCCCGGTCGTCGCTGTTGCACTGCGTGAACGCTAATGTCGCGCATGCGTGCTGGACGGGCTCTTCACGTAGTCACTCACGTGACTCCGAAGTAAAATTCCTCGGTTTTTCCATTGAACAAATACCCTTTCAAAGTAGACGGTTTAAACGAGGGATTGTTAGCAAAAGGCAGAAGGAGAGACAAATTTCTCAGTTTAAGTCTTAATTTCAACTGTTTCCAGATACGTAGGGTACTGAGTATTATCGGATTTTGCTCATACGTTGACTTATTCAGATGTATTGGAGATAGGAGAATCGAGCCTATGTTAAAAGGCAATCAATCTTCCCTCTCCATTTTAACCAATTTACAACATGTATTGTCCAACCAGAAGATTATATTTTTAATGTTAGTCGCCCAATAGTAGAAAAGAAAGTTAGGAAGAGCTAATCCTCCCGTTTTCTTTGGATTTGCACAAATATCTTTTATGTAGTCTATGGGTTTTGTAGTCCCAAATAAAGTTAGTGATAGTAGAATCAATTTTTTTAAAAACTTTTGGGGAGATATAAATAATTGATTGAAGTAAATATAGGAGTTGCGGAAGGAAGATCATCTTTATTGCATTTACTCTACCTATAAGGGAAATAGGAAGTGTTTTCCAAAATTGAATGTAGGCATATAGTTTAGTAATTAATGGTGGGAAATTTGTTTTAAATAGAGAGGAGTGTTTTTTAGTCACGTAAACTCCGAGATATCTAAACTTTTCGGTAACAATTCTGAAGGGAAATTTGTCTGTCTTAAGTGCACTGAATTGACACAACACCAGAAGGGTACGTTAATGTAAGTCGCTCATTGCAATATGCCCTTATCATTTTATGTGCAAAATCAAGGTTATGAATTAATAGCCTAGAAATTCAGTGACATGGCCTTGATGTGGTGAAATCATTTGCTTACAGAGAGTAAAACAAATGCAACCATTTTTTGATTGAACCATGCATTACAGAAGCCCCACTGGCCATTTCCAGTAGAGGATGACACAGACACAAAGAACTGCATATGCTGGTTTATACTAAAGATAGACACAAAATGCTAGAGGTCAGGCAGCATCTCAATGTTTAACGAGCAATGAAATACGGTATCAAACTTTGGAATTGAAAAACAGCACCTGAACAGGGACTTGAACCCTGGACCCTCAAATTCAAAGTCTGATGCTCTACCATCAGTAACTGAGCTACACAGTCTTTCACAAGCCAATTGCATGTGAAATGGTACAATTCTCTGGGCAATAATCCTTTGGAACTTTGCTCTGTAGTTAAGGCTACATTGTTCTGAACACAAACTCACTGGCCACTCATGAAAAGGCAGCAATTCTATTTAAAGGGTGGGGGTGTGGGGGGGGGGGGCTGTCCAGCATTGGGAAGAAGGCCATCTTGCGACTCCCCTTCATTGTTTAACAATTGTTAACTTCAATTATTTCTTCACTCTGCCAATTCCCATGATCTCTGAACAACCGTCTATCAGATCCTGATCCCTGGGCATCATGCCAGGATCTAGTTTTTTTACCTTGCTGCCAACTCTTTTTACCCATAACCTCTCACTCCTCTAACATTCCCTGGATCCAGACTCACTTGATTTTCTTTGCATGCTTCACAGTGCATGAAGGAAAGTGAGCAACAGAAAGCAAAAAAATACACAAAGTGCCGGAGTGAAACAGTGGGTCAGGCAGTATCTCTGGCGAACATGGATAGGTGACATTGAGGAGAGGGAAATAATCAAAACTCTATCTTCATGCAAGACTTCAGAAAGTACTTCAGGTGGAGTATATGCCCCAATCAGCATCAACGTGGCTAAAGTGGAAAATGTTGTGAGCTTCAGATTCCTTGATGTAAATATTACCAACAATCTGTCGTGGATATGAAAGCTTGAACGCATGCATCATCCAGCTCTCGAACAGTATCTTCCCCTTTGTTATCAGCTTTCTGAACAGCTTTTCATAATCTGTTTCCGATCATTGAAAGCTGTCCCGATTCTCCTCTACGTCATTTGACATTTTCTTTGGACCTCTTATGCTACAATGCTGAGAATTATATTCTGCAGTCTGTTTCCTTCTCTTTGCTCTACAATTTGTGCTTGAGTTTGGATTGGTTTTATTGATGTATAGTATTGTCTGATTTGATTAGATAGCACAGAAAACAAAGCTTTTCACTGCACTTCAGCACGCATGACAATAATAAACCTAACCGAACTCCTAGAAAACAGAGATTTGAAAGATGTAAATCTAACAAGACTTCACACATACTGTGTGAAGAAATTAAAATTGTAGGCCCTATAATATTCTGATTCCCATCAACAGCTGATGATGTCTTGCTAGTGACACTTGCTAGTATCTTATGAAATGTATCCTTGGATACAGTTGAGGAACTTACGGAGTCAATGTAAATTTGCACAAATAGAGGGTCATGTTTTCTATTTCTCTACAGATGGGGCTGTTTGAATTCCAGGTGGTTTAAAAGCTTTTTTGGGTAACCTGTGATAAATGATGGTGTCAGGAAATCAAGAGGAGTCATTAATATTCTTTAATATTTGGCACTGCCTCAACATCGTATTACAATGAGGAAGCGTGAATTTCCTTTGGAAAATTTTCAGAGATTCCAGTTGCAGTTCAGCCCATTTGACAGGAAAGAAAAACTGTCTGCAGAGACCAGGAATGTGAATTGGCAATACTCTGAATTCTCTAGTTGTTAGGATAAAGCCAAGAAAATCGGATTATCTTTAAATTAGGCCATTTGACCTTTGTTACTTATTCTTATTGTTTTTTACACCAACCCTTACCCTAAACCCAACTCACTGAGAATAAAGCCTTCTAAATTAGTGACCACAATGTTTGTATACCTGCAAATCAGGCACACTGGAATCTTCATCCAACTTTCCCAATTCAACTGCCCCTGAATTAGGAGCTGTGTTTGGAGCAGATAATCTGAAAATATAATGCATAGATTTCAATGCCCATCAGAGTCAAGGATCTAGCTCCAGGAATTGTAGATTGACCACAAGAATGTTTTAATTCTTGCTCACTGCTGTGTATGCAGCAGTGGTGTTCTGCATACACTCAATTTATCGCACCCGTCGTTGATAAAATGTAAACCTGAAGCTTGTATAACTCCAAACACGTTTAACAAATTAAATGCGTAACTGACAGAAGTTGCGGAGAGACCTGATAGAAGTATACAAAATTATGAGAGATATAGAAAGGGTAGGCAGTCAGAATCATTTCCCAATATGGATAAATCAGCATAGCATGGCTTTAAGGTGAGAGGGACAAACGTTTTTTACACAGAGGGTGGCGAGTGCCTGATTGGTGGTTGAGGCATAAACAATAGTGGTGAATAAGAGAGTTTTGTATAGGCATACGGATATGCAAGGAATGGAGGGATATGGATTATGTGAAGGTAGATCAGATATGGTCTTGGCATCATGCTCTGGGGTGAATGGCCTGTTCTTGGTGCTGTACTGTCCTATGTTCACCAAGGCATTGCAAAATGCATGACTTTGAGTTTGGCCATGCAGCTATGATGGTGCGGTGGGATATTTTGCTTTAATGCTTTTGCCGCGTCACTGAAGTTGCAGTAATATGGTAAAGTGCCTGAATGGCGCTCCAAAATCTCGGGTCCTGCTTTTGTATAAAATTCATGCTACAAATTCATATCTTTTCTGATGGGCCTTTGCTTTTACAAAATGGTCTAACTCATTTTGATGAGCATTGAGAACTATTTCCCCATCTACTGCAGCAGCCAAACCTATAGTTAGCTTCTTAAAACTGAATCTGTAAGTTTGCTTCATAAAAGATTTTTGATCTTACGCTGCATATATGTTTTAGAGATACACCGTAGAAACAGGCCTTTGGCCTGCTGAGTCCACGCTGGCTATTAATCACTATTCACACTAGTTCTATGCTATCCCACTTTCCCATTCCCTACACACGAGGGGCAATTTACAGAAGTCAATTAATCTACAGGCCTGCATCATTTGGATGCGGGTGGAAACCAGAGGACACCACGCGGTCATTGGAGAACGTGCTAACTCCACACGGACAGCGGCTGAGCTCAGGTTCACAACCGGGTCGTTGCCGCTGTGAGGCAGCGCCTCTACCAGCTGTGCCACTGTGCCGTCCGACAAAGAAGGAAGTAGAAGAAAGACTTATATCTCTATGGCAGCATCATTGTAAAACCTCAGGATGCCCTGAAGCATTTTTTAACAAGGAAATACTTCTTAAAGTGTAATCACCTTGGGAAGGCAGCAGTAATTTACACACCAGTAAGAGCTAATAAATACCAAATGTAATAACTATATAGTTCATTTTCATGTCATTTGAGGAATTAAAATTGGTCAGGACAATAGGGAGAATTAATTGAATCAGAGAATCATAAAATAATTGCAAGTTTTCATTGCAAAAGGCCTGATATCTAGGCGGAGGTCTGAGTGGTGGCGCCATCAAGTGTGGCAGCCTCGCCAGCAGCTGTCTGTCCTTTCATCCTTTTTGTTATTTTTAGTCTGTCTTAAGGTTTGTTTTTGGAGTTTTTTTTAGTCTTTATCATGTCGGGGGTGGGGGGGGGAGGGGAAAACCGTTTTTCTCAGTCACTACCTGGTAGATAATGCGTCTTTCCTTCGAGCTGCATCATCGCCCCCTTCTCGCGGCCTACCATCTGGATTGGCGCGGCCTTTCCTGCCGGAGACAGGCCAGAGCTTCAGCTTCAGCAGCGGCGCAGCACTGGATTCCATCGCGGAGCGGGCGATGCCTTACTGGGGTCGCCGTGTTGGAGCTCCGGAGTACTGGGTCTGCTGACTTTAACACCATGGAGCTGTGGTCTGCCCAGCTCGGCCTGTGGACTTCGGGAACCTCGGTCTCCAGTAGGAAGTGGCCGATTCGGAAACTCCGAGCCGCTGAGAGTGTTCTTCCGTTCCAGGGCCTGAAACATCGGGCCGCCAATGTGGAGGCCTCAATAGGCACCGACCGTGGGTGAACATGAGGAAGAAGACCGAACTTTGTTGCCTTCCCTCACAGTGGGAAACGTTGATTCCGCTATGGGGGGATGTTTTTAAGTTTTATGTTAAATTCTATAGTGTTGTGTTTATCTTATTTGTGTGCAGCACGTTAACTCAAATTTCACTGCACCAATTGGTGTATGTGACAATAAATGTATTTTGTCCTTTGTCCTTGTCCTTGTCCTTTGTCCTTTGTCCTTTGAGATCTTTTGTGTCCAAGAGACGAAGAAAATTAAAAAGAACTGCAATGGAAGGCGAACCAGATTAGAAATAATAAAGGGGCTGTCCCACTTGGGCGACCTAATCCGCGAGTTAAGAAGAGTGTCTTCGAACTTCAAGCTCGAGGGCACTCGCCTGGAAAGCCTCAAGCTGGATCGACCGTCCGCGTTGAAACCGCGAGCTGGATCGACCGAGCGCACACACACACACACACACAAACACATCGCAAAGGCGGGAAGGCGGGGGCCATGGAAAGTGGCGGAGCGCTGTCTGAAATTTACACCCGTGATGAAGAGGAAGGAAAAACGGCTGCACTGTAACGGTAAGTCCATTAGAGAGCGCGGGGGGGGGGGGGGGGAGAAGGGGAGAGAAGGGGAGAGAGGGGGGAAAAGGAGAGAGAAGGAGAGAGAATGAGAGAGAAGGGGAGAGAAGGGGAGAGAAGGGGAGAGAAGGGGAGAGAAGGGGAGAGAAGGGGAGAGAAGGAGGGAGAAGGAGTGGAGACACTTTTAAGAAGTATAATGAAGTTTAGCAGGCATTTTACCTACTGGTAAGTTTTGCTTGGTCCTGAAAACTCCAATGAGTCAATTAAAATGCCCGGTCAGTGAAGGAGATTGCCTACAGCTGTCCTCGACTGCCTGTAAGTAAATAACGACCCCACTCCACTGCACTACGAGTTAAAGAGAACCATGCCGCGACTCGGCTTGTACTCGCTAGAATTTAGAAAATTGAGGGGGGATCTTATAGAAACTTACAAAATTCTTAAGGGGTTGGACAGGCTAGATGCAGGAAGATTGTTCCAGATGTTGGGGAAGTCCATAACAAGGGGTCACAGTTTAAGGATAAGGGGAAATCTTTTAGGACCGTGATGAGGAAAACATTTTTCACGCAGAGAGTGGTGAATCACTGGAACTCTCTGCCACAGAAGGTAGTTGAGGCCAGTTAATTGGCTATATTTAAGAGGGAGTTAGATGTGGCCCTTGTGGCTAAAGGGATCAGGGGGTATGGAGAGAAGGCAGGTACAGGATACTGAGTTGGATGATCAGCCATGATCATATTGAATGGCGGTGCAGGCTCGAAGGGCCGAATGGCCAACTCCTGCACCTATTTTCTATGTTTCTATGTTTCTATGCCGACCAAATTTTACTTGCGGAAATTTTTTCAATATGCTGAAAATTTTCCGCGACCTAGATGAGGCCACGTGTATTCGGGAACTTCCCTCAAGCATGAAGGAGAGTTCCAGCGACCTCATGGAACCTCCTAGGACCACGTGTCAACCATGCCGCGAGTTTGAAGGTCGAAGACACTCTTCTAAACTCGCAGATTAGGTCGCCCAAGGGGGACAGCCCCTTTACTCTCTGTCCATGGATGATGCCGGCCCTGCTAAGTGTTTCCAGCAATTTCCCTTTTTATCTCAGACAAAGGTTTGGGGGATGGGTAGCTGAGGGTCTTAAGGGGGATGCAAACAGATGTGATTGCATCTTAGGCGGCACAGTGGCGCAGCGGTAGAGTAGCTGCCTTACACAGCCAGAGACCTGGATGTGATCCTGACTGCACAAAATGTGTACGTTCTCACAATGACCTGCTCGGGCTTTCTCCAAGTGCACTGGTTTCCTCCCACGCTCCAAACATGGACAGGTTTGTAGGATAATTGGCTTGGCAAAATTGTAAATTGTCCCTAGTATGTAGGATATTGCTGGTGTGTAGGGATTGCTGGTCGACGCGGACTCGGTGGGTCAATGGGCCTGTTTCCGCACTGAACCTCTAAACTAAACTAAACTAGTCATTCATAGCATTCATAGCAAAAGGATTTGAGTATAGGAGCAGGGAGGTTCTACTGCAGTTGTACAGGGTCTTGGTGAGACCACACCTGGAGTATTGCGTGCAGTTTTGGTCTCCTAATCTGAGGAAAGACATTCTTGCCATAGAGGGAGTACAGAAAAGGTTCACCAGACTGATTCCTGGGATGTCAGGACTTTCATATGAAGAAAGACTGGATAGAATTGTACTCGCTAGAATTTAGAAGATTGAGGGGGGATCTTATAGAAACTTACAAAATTCTTAAGGGGTTGGACAGGCTAGATGCAGGAAGATTGTTCCCGATGTTGGGGAAGTCCATAACAAGGGGTCACAGTTTAAGGATAAGGACCGTGATGAGAAAAACATTTTTCACACAGAGAGTGGTGATTCTCTGGAATTCTCTGCCACAGAAGGTAGTTGAGGCCAGTTCATTGGCTATATTTAAGAGGGAGTTAGATGTGGCCCTTGTGGCTAAGGGGATCAGGGGGTATGGAGAGAAGGCAGGTACGGGATACTGAGTTGGATGATCAGCCATGATCATATTGAATGGCGGTGCAGGCTCTAAGGGCCGAATGGCCTACTCCTGCACCTATTTTCTATGTTTCTATTAGTCATTGTATTAGAGCCTGCTTCAGATTGATGTGGACGAGAGCACTTTCAAATAGATGCTGGAAAGCCAATCATTGATATGTTCACATCGCTTAAAGCAGGAGCTGTAAATGTTCTTTGCAAAGGCTTGCATTTTTTTTTTCCTCTGATGTTTTGGAGCTGCTCCTTGAGATAGCGGTCAAATCCCCCAAACTGCCATGTTCAGTGGTTCTGCCTTCATATGGAGACTTTATGATTAGTTTTATTTCTCTTGGAAAAGTAATTCCTGTGGACGGCACTGTTTAAGTGAGGGGTAGATGGTGCAATATGATTGAGGCAGGTCACCAGGGCTCAACATCATCTCCATGAGATGCACAGAGCTGGGGTAAAAGAACAGACATTATAGATGCCAGTTGTACATTTTAAGATTACAGATCCTCCCCAGAGTACAAACTCCCAATTTATTTATACCCCATATCTATAAGGACTGTTCGGGAGAACATCGCAATGCATGTCTGAAGAAGGGTCCTAACCTGAAATGTCACCAATCCTTGTTCTCCTGAGATGCTGTCTGAACCGCTGAGTTACTCCAGAACTTTGTGTCTTTCCTAGGTTGGATTTCCACCTGGTCCAATGCAGGATTCCAGCTGGGATCCAGCGGATGTTGTAGGGGTGCAGGCATCTTCTTCCATGTAGGAACTTGGTCCACAGCAATATCAGTGCATCCTGCAGAGAAATCTGAATGCTTCAGTTAAATGTCCTGGTTTAACTGCAAGTTGCCCTTGGTTTGCCAATGTTTTTATTTGAACATTTTGTCCTGATGGTCACATTTCCAACTTGTGAACTGTCAGGGTTTCAAACAGTTCCCTGGAGCGGAATCCTGTTGTAACCCAGAGAGAACCTTTACCTTATGAAGATAAGCTTTACCTAATAAAACACTGTAATTGAGTGAGAGTGAATGGGAGAATAAGCAAATACAAAATAAAAGTAAAGGATAATAACACCTTTGATATACAAGAAACTGCAGTTCATAAGTTCAAAGGTTCTTGGGGCAGAATTAGGCCATTAGGCCCATCAAGTCCACTCCACCATTCAATCACGGCTGATGAATCTTTCCCTCTCAACTACATTCTCCTGTCTTCTCCCCATAACCCCTGACACCTAATCAAGAATCTGTCAATCTCCACCAGAAAAATATCCATTGACTTGGCCTCCACAGCCTTCTGTGGCAATGAAGTCCATAGATTCACCACCTTCTGACTAAAGACATTTACCCTCATCTCCTTTCTAAATACACCTCCTTTTTTCCTGAGGTTATGGCCTCTGGCCCAAGACTCTCTCACTACTGGAAACATCCTCTCCACATCCACTCTATCCAGGCCTTTCACTATTTGGTAAGCATCAATGAGGTGTCACCTCATCCTACTAAATGCAGTTGCTGACATCTGAATCATAAAACCCCAGACTGATGAAAAATCTCAGTGGACCAGACAACAACTGTACAGGAAATGTCAGTTATGGGTTGAAACTCTTCATCTGCACTCACCTTTGTGGATTTGGATATGTGAGGGGATAAACCTTTTCAATTACCACCAAACTCAGCATTTCCAGAGATCTCTTCTAAGGTTAGGAGGCTCCCATTGATTTTGCTGAAGCAATTTCCCGGGTTTCTCCTGCAAGACGTTTAAAAAGGGACAAGGGTGGAATATAAACAGGTTGCAGATTGCCCGATAAAGAGTCAGAGTGTCCAAGATAGCTTCGATGAGGCAATCTTGCTGGTTTACAGTGAAGCTTCTTGAAGGTGTCTGAACAGTGTACTGTGCTGGACTACGGAAAGGGAGAGCACATGTAGCTTAGAAACAAATGCATAAACTCTCAGAGATTGTTTCTCACTTATGTCTGGTTCAGTATAAGAGAGCAAAGGATTAATTCATTGGTGGAGATGGGATTGCTTTTTCACTTTCTTCTCCTAAGCCTATCTCTCCCCAAAAGCCATCATATTTATAGAGTCATAGAGTCATAGAGTGATACAGTGTGGAAACAAGGCCTTTGGCCCAGCTTGCCCACACCAGCCAACATATCCCAGCTACATGAATCCCACCTGCCAGTATTTAGTCCACATACCTCCTAACCTGTCCTATCCATTTACGTGTCTAACTGCTTCTTAAATGTTGGGATAGTCCCAGCCTCAACTACCTCCTCTGGCAGCTTGTTCCATATATCCACCACCCTCTGTGTGAAAAATTTACCCCTCCAATTCCTATTAATTATTTTCCCCTTCACCTTAAACCTATGTCCTCTGGCACTCGATTCACCTACTCTGGTCAAGAGACTGTGCATCTACCTGATCAGTTCCTCTCATGATTTTTTACACCTCTATAAGATCACCCCTCATCCTTCTCCCAGATTATAGTCACTTTCTCTTTAAGATTACTCTTCCTGTTCCTGTGGGGAATCTGTGCACATGCAGCAATCATCCAGGGGGCACTTTTACTGCCATGAATTTACCCAGGAGGTCAGCTTAGTCCAAGAGTTGTACAGCACAGAAATCGTCCCCTTCAATCCATCGTGTCCATGCCAACCTTTTTTGACCATCTACATTAACCCTGTTGCCCACACGTCTTCTTTGACTTGTCCAGTTAAGTGACTGTCTAAATGCCTCCTAAAGAGCATTGTTGGGTCTGATCCCATCACATCTTATGGCAGCACCTTCCAGATATCAGCCACTCTCCATGTAAAAGATGTAACCTTCAGACCCCTTTAAAACTCCTTCTCATCTTAAATTCATGCGCTCTTGTTTTTGACACACCTATCATTGGAAAAAAAGTTTGGATATTTACCCTGTCTATACCTTTCATAATCTCTTTATACTTCGATCAAGTCACTCCTCAGTCTTCTTCACTCCAGGAAAAGAAGCCCAAGCCTGCAGAAGGTTTGAAGAAGAGCCTCGAACTGAAACGTCACCCATTCTTTATCTCCGCAGATGCTGCCTGACCCGTTGAGTTACTCCAGCACTTTGTGTCAATCTCAAGTCGATCCAATCTCCCTCCATAACTAAAATTCTCCAATTCAGTCAACATTCTGGTGATCTCCTCTGCATCTTTTTAGTACTGCAACACTTTCTAACTTACCTTTAGCCTCAGACAATCTTCCACAATATCCACACCACCATCAATTTCATGGCATCTGAAAACTTACGAATCATCTGTCCTACATTCACATCCTACTTGTTAACATACATCTCAAACAGCAAATATCCCAACACAGATTCCTGTGGCTAACACAAACGAACAATCAGGGGAATATTCTTCTACAACTACCCTTTGCCTTTTATCATCAAACCAGTTTTGATTCCAAGTAGCCAGCTTGTCTGGGATTTCATGTATATTTACCATATGGGCCAGCCTATCATGCCAAATGCCTCATTGTCATCCAAATAGGCAACATCTTGTGCCACCCAAGTACATTCAAGTCAATTCTGCAGATCATAAAGAGAACAGTACTCCAAAGACGTACAAGTTTGTAGGTTAATTGGCTTGGTAAATTTATAAATTGTCCCTGGTGTGAGTAGGATGGTGTTAATGCGCTAGGATCGCTGGTCGGTGCGGACTCGGTGGGCCGAAGGGCCTGTTTCCGCACTGTATCTCTAAACTAAATTACCATTGGTTTAATTCGTGATGCCTGAGATATGTACTGCTCACTACCAATCTTAGTGTTTCAGCAGAGTTGTTAATTTCAAGGAAATCATCAATTTTAGAATTGGTGCAGCTGATATTTTTGAAATTGTTTTCTTTATAATTATAATTGCGGATTTTAGTAACTGAAGAGGACTCTTATCAGTTGATGCCCCATGAATCAATAGGTTTCTGACGTACCTCACCTCCTTAGTTTTTACCCTTTTTGTTATAACTACCATTGAAGCCTGAGTTTAAATTGTCTGAAATGTTTGTCTTCTCCTCGTCCATAAGCTGATCCATACAGGAGCACCTGAAGTCTAAGCAAGTACTTCTTATATTTTAATGTTTACTCAATTTATAATTGTTAATACAAAACTACCAGCAATCAGTCAGCATCACATTTCTCTTTATTTGGTTAGATTTTATAAAAACTATTCATCCACTTCTTTCAGGTTCCATCTTAATGACCAACACAATAATGCTGCTAATAGACACAAAGTACTGGAGTAACTCAGCGGTTCAGGCAGCAACTCTGGAGAAAAAGGATGGGTGACCTTTCGCGTCGGGACCCTTCTTCAGATTCCTGTCTCCTGTCTGAAGAAGGGTCCTGACCCGAAACGTCACCCATACTTTTTCTCCAGAGATGCTACCTGACTCGCTGAGTTACTCCAGTACTTTGTGTTTATCTTCAGTATAAATTAGCATTTGCCGTTCATTGCAACACATCACAATACTGCTTACTGATTGTAATGGAAATACAACATGCCTTTGGATTACCATGAGAGGAAATCCAATTCCATATCAACATTGTACTTTGTTTCTTTGGACATCCTTACATATACATTTTAGTCATAACAAAGTACATCTCAGATGATAGCCTGTCACTTGCATAGCAAAGAACCTTTTGGTTTAATGGGAATAGTTGAGTGATAATAGCAAACACAAACTGCTAGAAGATCTCAGCAGGTCAAGTAGCATCTGTGGATGGAAAAAGGATGTATTGACATTTGAGGTCGTGATCCTGCATCAGGATTATAGCAATCAAAATAAAGGAGTGATAATAGCAAGTGGACTACTTAGTTTTATAGTGAGAGCTCAATAAATGCTCACAATAATAGCTTTGGCAACAATAATCACTTTGTCCCAAAAGGATTTAAAAAAATTCAGCTGGTTAACAACTCTTCCTGCTGGTTATTTTAAATGAGAAACACTCCCAGCTTTGAGCATCAGATTTAATTTTCCTGGTGTGGGTTAGAGAATTAATGAGAATCGCTTTAGCTATTTCTTTCCTTGTCACCGTCATGACACTTAAGACATACAGGAGTGAGATTCACTCTAATAGAAGGCTTCGTATACCGATTCTCTCTATTAACTGGATTTACTTCACACTCCACTTGAAAAATAAATTACACTTTTTTGTTGGAGTTAATTTAACATTCCAGTCACAACACTTCTTTAGGCCTCAGTGGTGTAGGATGTTGTTGATACAATACTTTTCCAGTTGATGTGTCTCTGCCCAGGCATACCCACTAGAAGCCATCTCATCATCATGCAGTTATATGTGCCAGTGAAGTATACATTATGCAGGTTCCTCAATGGATTGAACTGCTGATCTCTTTCGAGTTTAGAAGGGTCAACAAGGAAGCGATAAACGGCTTATAGATTGAAGGCGAAGAGCAGAAGGACACAAAATAGGATGATCAGTTTTAAACTACCTTTCCCACAATTCTTGCAACCAGAATCATCTGGGTCTCCTAGCAACCTTCAGAAAATGGTTTAACAATGTTATTAACAAATGCAAATCCTAGCAAGTAGATTTTTAATTAAGCATTTCTTAAGTGTAGTCCGTTGTTGAGTTGCATATACATTATTTTGAAAATAAACACAAATAAAAATCAATTTTCTTTGTGCAGCCATGCATGGGATTTATTAATTTTGCCTGTGGATGAATGCTGGCTAACACGGTCAGAGCATTGCAAAGATGTGCAAGGGGGAACAAAAGGCTTAAACTAAAAGCAAATTAGAAAATATAAATCGCTCAGGAAGGATCCCAACCAACTTGTTTACAGCCCATTCCACATTCTGGCATCTCATTAACCGCGAGTATTGTTATACGCCCTCTGCATTTTGAGTGCTGAATTCCATTCTTCATCATATATAACTCTCATTACTAACCATTAGGTAAAGGTTTTACTGTGGCAGATTGAAAACTTCAGAATGGGAGATTCCCCCCCCCCCCCAAAAAAAATGGAGTAAATAATGGCAGCTGTCAGTGAGATGTAATTTGCATACATTTGCATAACAGATGTACAGTAACGTGTCTGTGACAGACAATGGGTGAATATTAATGATTCAGGCTTCAGCATCATTTACGTAAATGCTCTCTGTTGGACAGAGGAGCCGGTGAGCTATTTACAGAAGACAAAAGGATGGTAAGATGAACAGATGCATTAGGCACATCAATGCATCTAGATTTTTTTGTTCACTTTTTGCAATAAAAGGCCTCGCAGTTCAATTGCTGATGGTAATGACAACTCTTTTTCGAAGTTTCTAAGGAAGTGAGCGCTTGTTTTGCCTTTTGCTCTGCATCAGTGAGTGCCCATGATGATTTAAACAAACACATGAATAGCCATTACTCACAATTTATCAGCCTCACTAAAAAGGTTTCCTGTTAGCGTTTATTTGAAAACCTTTGTGAGGATGGTTGCCTGGAGATTTTCAAGTAAATGAACTGCGCTGCAGACTATCATTTAACAGTACTCTAAATGTATATTTTATCACATTTGTCGAGCTTAAAAGGCATCTGGAACCCGGATAGTAAGATGCTGTTGTTCACCTGAACTTCTGTTTGCTTTAGTGCTGGGTGGGTGGTGGGTGGTGTACAGGGTCTTGGTGAGACCACACCTGGAGTATTGTGTACAGTTTTTGGTCTGCTAATCTGAGGAAAGACATTCTTGCCATAGAGGAAGTACAGAGAAGGTTCACCAGACTGATTCCTGGGATGTCAGGACTTTCATATGAAGAAAGACTGGATAGACTCTGCTTGTACTCGCTAGAATTTAGAAGATTGAGGGGGGATCTTATAGAAACTTACAAAATTCTTAAGGGGTTGGACAGGCTAGATGCAGGAAGATTGTTCCCGATGTTGGGGAAGTCCAGAACAAGCGGTCACAGTTTAAGGATAAGGGGAAATCTTTTAGGACCGAGATGAGGAAAACATTTTTCACACAGAGAGTGGTGAATCTGTGGAATTCTCTGCCACAGAAGGTAACTACAGGAGGCCAGTTCATTGGCTATATTTAAGAGGGAGTTAGATGTGGCCCTTGTGGCTAAAGGGATCAGGGGGTATGGAGAAAAAGCAGGTACAGGATCCTGAGTTGGATGATCAGCCATGATCATATCGAATGGCGGTGCAGGCTCGAAGGGTCGAATGGCCTACTCCTGCACCTATTTTCTATCTTTCCATGTTTCTATGTAATATTCTAAAAACAGGAGCTTTAAACATCTCGCAGTCACCACAACAGATTAGCAGTGGTAACAGATGAAAGTGAGGGTAGGTTTGAATATTTTCCTGTCTTTGTGCAACTGGCAATAGTGCTTTTCCATTTGTGAAGTGGTTGTGATGCCTTGACCTTCAATGGTCAGAAAATGACACAATTTGTGGTCAGATTTCTGGCAGGCAAGACTTCCCAATAATGGGGTAGCAAGTGAGAATGGTGTTGCTTTAAATGGAAGGTTGCACTGTATTGGTAACATTCTGCAATCTGCCCAAAACACAGATGCTTTGATTTTCATCAGATTTTACACCTGCCGTTGGGAGTAGTGCTGACCCATTGTAGTTTCCCGCTTAGTTTAGTTCACTAGATTTGGTTGTGTGCCAAGCCATGGGAATTCCTCTAATTGGGAGTTCATCAATTTGGAGATGGGAGATGAATAATGCTACCGTTATTAAAGCTTCTTACAAGCAAATTGCAACAGCCCAGTTCACCTTTCACCGTCTCAGTGAATGGGAACATTATCATACATCTGCTGCACTTTGAACACATGCTGTTGTTTTGGAGTCAGGTGAAACGCATTCTAACGCAGTGATTTGTCGTGATCGACAATGAGCAGCTTGAAAGAGGATAATGAGCAGATTCAACTTTTTTTTTCAAAAAACAATTTGTCACTTGAAGGGGAAAAGTTGTTGCTGGCTTTTGGGGAAAAACCAAGGGGATTGTGAACAATCCGATAGGCCTTCCAGAGAGTTAGCATCGGGACGATGGTCCAAAGGGCATCCCCCTGTGTAGCATCATTCCATGATTCTGCCAACTCCTGGAGGATGAGTATCTGCATCCTTTGGTAGCAATAACGAAAAGAAGAGAAACAATTAGAAACATTGAAATTAGGCCATTTGGCTGTAGGGGCATTCTCTACCATTCAATAGTATAGTGAATGACTGATCTCCTAACTTAATACCACATTCCTGCTCTCACCCCATATCCCTTCAAGCTCTTTGTGTCTATAAATCTATTTCCTTGTTTAATATATCCAGCATCCTGGCAACCATATCCCTTTGTGACTTTAGACTTTAGAGATACAGCAAAGAAACAGGCCCATTGTGTCCATGGCATCTAGCGATCAGCATATACTAACATTATCCTACACACAAGAGACAATTTACAATTCTTTTTAACAAGCCCGTATGTTTTTGGAGTGTGGGGGAGGAAACCGGAGCACTTGGAGAAAACCCAAGGGGTCACAGGGCGAACATACAAACTCCGTATAGACAGCAATTGTAGTCGTGATCACACCGGGGTCTCTGGCAATGTATGGCAGCAACTCTACTGCTGTGCCACTGTGCCACCCCAGTTGAGAATTCCACAAGTTATCATTATATGAGTGAAGAAATCTCTTCTCATCCCAGTCCTAAATGTCTTACTCTGTATCCTGAGATTGTGAGATCTCAACTCTGGTGAGCCCTATCAGAATGCTGTATGTAGCAGTCAGATTTCTTGTCATGCTTCTAAATGCCAATGTCTCCTCAAACAACAATCTCAGCTTCCTAGGAATCTGTTTTGTTGCACTCTCTCTATGGTGAGGATACACTTCTTGGTTGAGGAGACAGCACACGGTACTCTAGGTGTGGTCTTTCTAAAGGCCATATATAATTGTAATATTTCTGCTCCTTTATCCAAAACCTCTTGCAACAAAGGCCAACATACTATTTGTCTTCTTAACAGTTTACTGAATCTGCACAAAAAATAAAGTGCTCGAGGAACTCAATGGGTGGGGCTGTCTGTGGAGGGAACGGACCGACCAATTTTCAGGTCGGGAAAGGACCCTACCCGAAACTTCATTTGTCCATTCCCTCTACAGATGCTGCCCGACCTGCTGAGTTACTCCAGCGCTTTGCATTTTGTTCAAGATTCCAGCATCTGCAGTTTCTGTGTCTCCTGAAGCTGCATGTTTGTTTACATGGATTTGTTGACAAGGACACTCAGATCCATTTGTGCATCAGTATTTGCCAATGGATCACCACTTAAATAATACTTTGCCTTTCTGTTTTCTGAGCAAAGTGGGCAATTTTACCTCTACCTACATTATACTGCATTTGTCATATATTTGGACACTCGCTCAAAATCACCTTGAAGCCTAATGCGTCCTTCTTGCTATTCCCAACTAATTTCATGTCATTTGGGACAGAAGTTGTCAAGAGTTTACTCAAAATAGCAGCTCAAGGTCTGCAGAGAAAAATGTACTATGCAGTCAATGTCACATTAATAACCCCCACAGTACCATTTGTCACTCAAGGTAAAGCGATACATGCTATTTTGGAATGTATGTCATTTTTCACAGTTTTTTTGCTGGTGGGCACATTTATTAATTTCTGCCAGTTGTCCTCGATATGCACAGCTTTCCTTGTGCTTGTTATTGGTCTAACAGTGGATTCACAATTATATTAGATGAGGAATTTCAGGAATTTATACCAGGATCATTTTGATATCATTGTAATTGTAAAGCAAGAAGTCATAGATTTATGGGCCTGTCCCACTTTCGCGACTTTTTCGGCGACTGCCAGTGCCCGTCATAGGTCGTTGCAGGTCGCCGAAAATTTTCAACATGTTGAAAATCCAACAGCGACCAGAACAAGGCACGACTCTTTGGGCGACTACTCATGACCATATAGGCTTCACCCCGCGACATGTCGCCAGGGTTTTCGCCTCTATGGTCATGAGTAGTCTTCTCAGTCACCCAAAGAGTCGTAGCGTCAAGGGCCTGTCCCACGGGCATGCGACTCCATGCGGTAAGCGTGACCTAACCGGAAGTGGGGGCCGCGCGGAGGTTGCAGGGCCGGTCCCACTTCGATCGCCGGAGCCGTATGGAGTTGTGCGGAGCTGGTCCCGACATCGCGTGGGGCTCCGAAAAACTGACACTGTTCAAAAATGCCGCGCGGCAACGGCCTACCGCCCCGCAGCCACATCGAGGCCGTGCACGCCGCATCGACAGCCGTGGGCAGCCGCCTCGAGGCCGTGCGCAACCGCCTCGACGCCGTACGCAGCCGCATCGAGGCCGTGCGCACCGCCCTCGACGCCGTACGCACCGTCTTGACATCACTCGACCTCCGTGCGGCCCCCGCTTCCAGTTTGTAAGTGCTTGCCGCATGCAGCCGCATGCTGGTGGGACCGGCCCTGTACGGGGATCACTCGACCTCCGCGCGCGGCCCCGCTTCCGGTTAGGTCGCGCTTGCCGCATGGAGTCGCATGCTCATGGGACAGGCCCTTCACTCTGGTCGCCGCTGGATTTTATTTTTTTTTAATTTATTTTTTAAATTTTTATTTATTAGAAGTACATTACATTACAACCACATACATTAATACTCGTCATTTATATCTTCTTACAATTAATGTACTCCCTTTATTTATTTTTTTACACTAGAAAAGGAAAAGATTGAAAGAAAGAAGAAAGTGAAGGAAAAAGTGCAAGTGTAGAAAAGTGTAGAAAATGTAACAACAAAAAAGGACGAAGACCCTATGAGAGCGAAATTAAAAACAAAAAGAAAAAGAGTTAAGAAATAGGCCCTAAGAAAAGAAAAGAGAAAGAGAAAAAAAGAAAAACAAATGTTTTTTTTTTGAGCATCACGTAAATAGGACATACCAACTCTTCAACTATCATCCCCCCTTACCTGACCTCAATTTTTTATTTTTTTAAGTACTTTTGCACCCTATGTTTGTAATAATTCTATAAATGCAGACCACGTCAGGTGGAAGTGATCTGGTTTACCTGCTAGGAGGAGTCTTATCTCTTCTAGGTGTAATGTTTCAAACATATTTGAAATCCACATATTTATAGTTGGTATTGGAGCCTTCTTCCAAAATTTTAGAATTAGCTTTTTTCCAGTTATTAACCCATAGTCCATTAATTTCTTTTGAAACACATTTAGTTCTGGATCATCTTCCGTTATTCCGAAGATAATCCATTCTGCTTTGGGTATCAGTCTTGTTTTAAATAACTTTGTAAAGATTTCAAAAATTTCATTCCAAAATTTTTGAATTTTTGTACAGAAGACAAATGAGTGCGCTATAGTTGCTTCTTGGGATTGACATTTATCACAAATAGATGAATACGTTTGGGAAAATTTTATGAATTTTAGTTTTCGAATAATATAATCTATGTAAAATTTTAAATTGTATTAAAGTGTGTCTTACATTAATCGAGCATTTATGCACGTTTAATAAGTATTCATTCCAACTTTCCTTTGAAATTTTAATAGCTAACTCTTGTTCCCAGTCTCTTCTGATACCCTCCGTAGGTGGTATTTGTACATTTAAAATAATATTATACAAATATGATATTAAGTTTGCTGATTCCGCTTTTATCTGCCTTGCCTCGTCCAATACATCTACTGGATTATTATAATGATCTTTTGTATATTTTTTCAAATAGTCGCATATTTGAAAATATTTAAAATATTGATTATTTCCACGTTTATATTTTATTTGTAATTGTTGAAATGAAAGTAATTTTCCAGTTTCATACAAGTCACCAAGCGTTTTAATTCCTAGTCTATCCCATTGTGTATAAGCTTTATCTATAATAGAAGGACTAAACGAAGGGTTATTGACTATAGGTAATAAAAGTGATAAGTTTCTTAATTTTAAATTTTGTTTTATTTGTTTCCAAATACGGATTGTACTATGAATAATTGGGTTCTTATTATAATTTATGTTATTCAGTTTCATTGGAGAGAGGAGGATCGCTCCAATGTTTCTAGAGGAGCAATCCTCTTTCTCCATTATCCATCAGTTGAATCATGTTTTTAATATTTACTGACCAATAATAATACATAAAATTAGGTAGTGCTAAACCCCCCAATACTTTAGGTTTATTCAGATGGGTTTTTTGTATTCTATGTGATTTATAGTCCCATATAAATTAGTGATATCTGAGTCGAGTTTTTAAAAAACTTCTTAGGTAAGTATATAGGAATTGATTGAAATAGGTATAAAATTTGTGGTAAAAAGATCATTTTTATTGCGTTTATTCGGCCTATTAAAGACATCGGGAGCGTTTTCCAGAATTTAATTAATGTATTTAGTTTATTAAGTAGGGGGTCAAAATTTGCCTTGAACATACCTTGATATGTTCTGGTAATTTCGATTCCCAAATATTTAAATTTTTCTGTAGCTATTTTAAAAGGGAATTTTAAAAGATGTGTTGAATCTTTCGGTTTTATTGACATAATTTCACTTTTATTCCAATTTATTCTATATCCAGAAAAAGATCCGAAGTCTTCAATTAAATTTAATATATTTGGTATAGTGATTTGAGGTTTTGTAATATACAATAATATATCATCCGCGTATAAAGATATTTTATTACATGTTGAAAAT
>JAXLNO010002128.1:0-127012 GCA_038087875.1 Malacoraja senta | reverse complement strand
GATATCCATGTCTGGAAAAATTGATCTGTTTTTTCTGCCAAGACAAGCCTAATATTTTCCAAATGTAGTGTCTCGGACATGTTTGTAATCCACATCTTAACAGTAGGGACTGATGTGTGTTTGCAAAATATAAGTATTAGTTTTTTCGCCGTTATCAGGCCATAATTAAGGAAACGTCTTTGAAATAATGTTAGCTCAGAACAGGCTTCTGACGTACCTAGAATAATCAGTTCGGTGTCGGGGTCCAATTTTATTTTAAGTATTTTAGAAAAGATTTCAAAAATTCCCCTCCAGAAATTATGTAACTTTATACAAGAGGCAAAAGAATGGGTTATGGTTGCTTCCTGAAGGAGACATTTAATAGTACAAAAAATTGGGGAGAGCCAATCCGCCAGTTTCTTTGGGTTTACATAGATGTCGTTTATGGATTCTGTGTGTTTTATAATCCCAAATAAAGTTTGTGATCAGAGAATCGAGTTTTTTTTAAAACAATTTTAGGGAGATAAATCGGTTTTGATTGAAATAGGTACAGGATTTGTGAAAGAAAGATCATCTTTATGGCATTTATTCTACCTATGAGGGAAATCGGAAGCGTTTTCCAAAATTGAATAAGGGCATTTAGTTTGGTAATTAATGGTGGAAAGTTTGCTTGAAATAGAGAAGTATAATTTCTAGTTACGTAAACTCCAAGATATTTAAATTTTCCCGTAGCAATTCTAAAAGGGTATTTTAGAAGGTGTGTCGGAACTTGAGGCTTTATTGACCTGATTTCACTTTTGTTTCAGTTTATTCTACATCCTGAAAAGGAACCGAATTTCTCTATAAGATTCAGTATGTTTGGAATGTTAACTTGGGAATTGGTGATATATAGTAGTACATCATCTGCATACAATGATATTTTATTATTAGAATATTTAGTATTATAGATATGAATATTAGGATGTACTCTTATACTTTCTGCTAAAGGTTCAATCGCAAGGGCAAATAACAGAGGTGAAAGTGCACACCCCTGTCTATTACCCCTAGATAACTGAAATGTAGGTGAGAGTATTTGATTAGTCAGTATTCTGGCAGCCGGCTTGTCATATAGCAACTTTATCCATGAAAAAAAGTTTTCTCATTATTGAAATTTTTGCAATACTGTAAAAAGATATTTCCATTCTACTTGGTCAAATACTTTTTCTGCATCTAATGAAATAATTGATAAGTCTTCTTTTATCGTTCTATGTGAATACATTATATTAAACAGACGTCTCAAGTTGTAAAACGAGTGTCTCTTGGGTGTAAACCCAGTTTGATCAGAATGTATTAATTTATTAACGTATTTACTTAGTCTTCTTGCCAGCGTTTTAGCTAATATTTTCTGATCTGTATTTAGGGAGAAGGTTAGAGGAGAATGATCGTAAATAATATTATTATGATATTTGGGATTTGTTGTAAAACGTATTAATTTTGTGTCCACCAGAAAATAGTCAATATGTGTATACGTTTTATGCGCGTCTGAGTAGAAGGAATATTCTCTTCCGGATGGATTCGCAATCCTCCATACGTCTGTTATATTTGTATTTTTTATATACGTGTTTAGGAGTTCACTAGATTTTGATTTTGTTGTGACGATTTATCCAGATATTGATCTAGAACACAATTGAAGTCTCCTCCAATTATCAGATTTTGCTGGGTAGAATCTGAGATTATATTAATTATTTTATTAAAAAATTGTGGGTTATCAAAGTTGGGAGCGTAGATATTCACCATAGTAAGTGGGTTGGAATATATCTCCCCAGATACTATGATGTACCTACCCTCCTTATCTGCTATAGTAGCTTTATGTTTAAATGGTATACCTTTACGAATTATAATTGCAGTACCTCTAGCTTTGGAGAGAAAGGTAGAGTGATATAATTGGTCAATCCAGATAGCCTTCAGCCTGTTATGCACTCGATCTTTAAGGTGCGTCTCCTGTAAAAATATTATATCAGCATTAATCGATTTCAAATGGATTAGAACCTTACCCCTTTTAATTGGCTCGTTAGCGCCCCTAATATTCCAGCTACAAAATATAATTCCTCCAATTTTCTTCAAAGGATCGTTTTGTATTAGAGCTTACATGGTTTCCCTTGTTTCAGATGGGGCAACACACTATTTAAAATCAACCTTTTGGTTACTGGATGGGTGAGCCCAATTTCAAGGCCCTGCAGGTATATCCCGAGAAAAAGTGCCTTAAGAAGAGTAAGTAAAGAGTGTGTTAAATAGACAAAATATTATTTTTTTTAAACATCAAAAGTCACAGCATTTGAAAATACTGTGCGTGATATCTCTTGTGAGCTTCCGTGGATGTTAATTTCCGCCCCTTACAGAGTAATATTTTTAAAAAGTGGACTGAGCGACGTATAATGTAACAAAGAGAAAACGGAGAACAATCCGTAAATAATTTCATCTGAGAGAATTAGATTTCTTCTTATAGCATACATCTAAGTGAATATTTACTAGTTAAATTGAAATATAGAAATATAAAAATTCGTAACATGCGTGTTGAAATTAGTATGTTAAATACATAGGCGGTTTAAAATCGTCAGGCATAAATGAATTAATTAGGACCTCTAACAGTTCCACAGGCAGAGAGAGATCTCTTTCTCTATCCTCCCTTCGCAAATCCCCCCTTCCAATAACATACTGTAATTCTCACCGTCTCACACTTCCTTCCTCTGATCGGATAGTTATTAACCACATTTTGGATATAAACAGATTCTTTAACCATTACCTAGCTTAAGTAAATCTCATGACTATTCAGTATTAAATTAAAATAGACGGGTTAGTACATTTGTTAGTATATTATATATTTATTATAGGTTTAAATTGTGTTAGCAACTGAGTTATTCACGGAGGCCTTGATTGATCTCCCTCGACGTCTCCCACGGATCCTCCCCGCACATTCCATTTCTATCTCCAATAAGTTAGTCTAGACTTAATCACCTGTTAGCCTGTCGGCCATCTTATACGAACATTTTTACACATTTTTTTTGAAAAACACATTATATCATTCTATCCCCTTATAAATACATATAAAAGGGGTAACTTAAACCTACAATATAACAAGTTGGGTAAATAAAGCTGAGCCCTGCTAAAAGCCGGTTAAAGTCAATGCATTTTCATACCGAGCTATGCAAAATGTTACTTATCTACTTGTCCTTTGCTATATCCTTTGCTATGTCTTGTGCATATTTAAATGCATCTTCTGGGTCGATGAAGAAACGCTCCGATTCTCTGTATGTAACCCTTAGTTTGGCTGGATACATTAGTCCATATCTTAAGCCTGGTATGTCTCTGAGGATAACACGCGACTTGGTGAAAAGTGTTTTCTGTTTTACAACATCTGCTGGATAATCTCTGAAGATTCTTATGTTGTCTCCTTCAAACATCAGGTTTCTTGCACTTGCAACTTTCTTCATGATGTCTTCAAGAACTGATGGGTGGTGTAGTTTCAGAATAAGTTGTCTTGGTGGAGCTCCAGCTGGTCGGGCTCTCCGAACTCGGTGTGCCCGATCAATTTTAGGTCTCTCAGGCAGCTTAAGTACCTGTTGGAGTAAGTCGGCAATAATGTCCTGAAAATCTTTTCCATGTTTCTTCCCTTCCTTCACCCCAACAATTCTTAAATTTTGGCGTTTAGAACGACCTTCATGGTCTAGGCATTTTTCGGTCATTCTGGCCAATTGCCCAGAGACACGGTCGAGTTCTTTCTTCAATCTTAAAGTTGTCTGAGAGATGTCGGTATCGCGACGATTTCTGATTACGTCACTTACGCGACATCGGGCATCTGCCGGTAAGTGCTTTTCCTTCAGCCCCTTTTATTTTCCAGGTATTTTAACGCGTTTAAACGTGTTTTTTGGAGAGGAGCTAAATGGAGCGCCTCTTACTACTCCATGGCGCCACCGGAAGTGTCGTAGCATTTATTTAAAGAGTACTTGTACACAAAAACAGGGATGTAATGTTTTATTTTATTTTTATTTATCATTACACTTATAGGGCGCCTTTCAAAGACTCTCAAGGACGCCTTGCAGATAAGCAGATTTACAAAACATATAAGCAGAATAAAAAAAATAAAAAATAATAGGGACATCAACAACATCACAATACGCAAATTAAGGACAGAATTCATTTCAAAGGGACAAAAAAGAAAATCAGAAACACAATTTGAGGCTAGAGCAGCGGCAGCTAAACCGCGCCAGCGTCCACTCTCCCTCTGACCGCCATCTTGAACACAGACTAACAAAGACACAACACACAAAAAATCATCCCCCCACAATGAATTACCACTGTGGGTGAAGGCACAATGTCCAGTCCCCAACCCCAGTTCTCCCAAAGACGGCATATTGAGGCCTCCACAGTTGCCTCTACGGAGGCCCGATGTTCCTGGCCGTTCTCGCCGGGTGCAGTTGTCCCGGCGTCGGGAGAGTCCTCGCAGCGGCTGGGACGGCTGGAACGGCCAATCTCCTATTGGAGTCCGTGGGACCTGAAGCCAACAGGGCCGCGCCGATTTGGAGCTCTGAGGCTCCCGATGTTGGAGTCGGCGCCGCCACCCGTCCGCAGACCCGCAGCCCGGAGGTGTTGGGCTCGGCGGTCGCAGCTCACCGGAGCTCCAGCGCGTCGATCCAGCGCGGCGACCCAGGCAAGGCATCGCCCACTCCGCTCCGCGATAGCGCTCCAGCGCTATGCCGCCACCAAAGCTGAAGGTGCGAGGTGGTCCCCGCCAGGAAACGCCGCTCCAGGCCCGCTGGTAGGCCGCAAGGACGGGTCGACGGGGCAGCCCGGAGAAAAAGCCGCCTCACCGACCAAGGTAGGGACCTATAAATAGTTTCCCCCATTGACCCCCCACAAGAAAAGTCAAATTCCCCAAAAAAGACAGACATAGATTAACTAAAAACTAAAGAAAAAAGTTAAATTAACGGACGACTGCTGGTTAGCAGCCGTTCCCCAAGATGGCTCCTCCTCCTCTTCGAGCCATCTCGAAGAGGCTCTAAAAGGTGCTGGTATGGCCACATTTGGAATATTGTGAGCAATTCTGGGCACCATATCTGAGGAAGGTGCTGGAGAGGGTCCGGAGGAGGCTTACAAGAATGATCCCAGGAATGAGCAGGTTAACCTATGATGAGCAGTTGTTGGCATTGGGACTGTACTCGCTGGGTTTAGAAGAATGAGGGGGGATCTCATTGAAACATACAGAATAGTGAAAGGCTTGGATAGAGTGGATGTTCTTTTAGGAAGGAGATGAGGAAAATTTTCTTTAGTCAAAGGGTGGTGAATTTGTGGAATTCTTTGCCACAGAAGACTGTGGAGGCCAAGTCAGTGGATATTTTTAAGGCAGAGATAGATAGATTTTTGATTAGTACAGGTGTCAGAAGTTATGGGAAGAAGGCAGGAGAATGGCATTGGGAGGGAGAGATTGATCAGCCATGATTGAATGGTGAAGTAGACTTGATGGGCCAAATGGCCTAATTCTACTCCTATTCCTTTTGACTTTAAGAGCTGAGTGAAAAGCAAAAAACAAATCTGTATATGGTGGTAATTATAAACAGACAGAAATGCTGCAAGTGCTCAGCAGATCCGGCAACAAGTGTGAAAAGAGATACAGAGTTGACATTGGCATTGATGGTCTGTCATCTCATGCTAGATCATCTGAACCTTCAACGCATGAAAACTCATCGAGCCAAAGCATTAACTTATGCTTACTTATTCCATTAATGCTGCCTGATTTGTTGGGTATCTGCAGCTTTTTATTTACATTTTTGAATCAATAGTTGAAAAACAGTTTCAGTACAAGGAGTTGGTCGTTTTGGAGTGAGATAACAAGAGGTCTCTTTACACAGGGGGGTTTACATCTTTGTAATTTGATGCACAGGGAAATGTGAATGGCTATTCCCTGAGTGGCTTCAGAATTGAGAATGATCAATTCCATTAAAGAATCAAATTGCATGATTCAATTATAATTTTGATAAACAGAAATAGGAATATTTTCATTTATTTATTCTTAAATAGTTTTCAAATACTTAATATAACATACTGTTGCAATGTAAACATAAATCACAGCCAAATTGAGAAATGCGGTGATTACAAACCAAATAATCTGTTTTTAGCAGCGATGACTGAAGAACATATTTTGGTTCAGTATAATACCATGGGATCTTTCACAACAACATAAGATGGCAGAAGGAAGTTTGATTTAATAAATGAAGAAGCATTGAAGAGTGAAGTTCTTCCTCAGTAGTATTGGAATGCCCATGCTCTAATCTCTGGACTGACACATGAACCTTCTAACTTCAAGGCAGGCATGCCAGCAACTCAACCAATGCTGGCACAAACAGTTAGATCAATTGAATCTGAAGATGAAAGCCAATTATCTTACAGGCAGATTTAACACGCCTGCATAGAATTTGAACTTGCTTAGGTCCTTTGCTGAATGTTCAAAAAAAAATTATCGGCTTTAATCCTGTTGTGCATGGTGTACAGAAGCTTTTTGATGTTGTGTTAAAGATTAGTAATGCTACATGATTTAATAATATTTATTCATCCTTATTCTTGGGATGCACATATCAGTAGCAAGGTAAGAATTTGTTGGTCTTCACTCATCACTCTTACGCAGTGATGCATTATGTTTTAACCCCTGCAGTTCCTGTGAGAATAAAGTTTCCCACTGTGGTGTTAGGTTTGAAATTCCAGGATTTTCACTCAGGAGCAATAAAGAGTTTCAATACACATTCTGTTTAATATGATGTGTTACTTGGAGATCAGTATTTACACATGCTGGAATTTCATTGAATTGCTGACTAACTTAAATTTCATTGAATTGTGACTGTTTACGAGAATGATTCCAGGAATTATTGGGTTAACATATGATGAGTGTTTGACAGCACTGGGCCTGTACTTGCTATAGTTCAGAAGCATGAGGAGGGACCTTATTGAAACTTACCGAATGGTGAAAGGTTTGGATAGAGTGGATGTGGAGAGGATGTTTCTACCAGTTGGAGAGTCTAGAACCAGAGGCCATAGCCTCAGAATAATGTATCTTTAGAAAGGAGATAAAGTAGAATTTCTTTAGTCAGAATGTGTGGAATCTGTGGAATTCATTGCCACAGAAGGCTGTGAAGGCCAAGCCAGTGGATGTATTTATGGAGGAGATTGACAGGTTCTTGATTAGTAAAGGTGTCAGAGGTTATGGGCAGAAGGCAAGAAAATGGGGTTGAGGGGGAAAGATAGATCAGCCATGATTGAATTGTGGAGTGGACTCAATGGGCCGAATGCCCTAATACTGCTTCTATAACATGACCTAATCTGCTGATATCATAAAGCTTTTTCACTATCTACAAACCGCCATAAAGAGTGTGATGGGATCCTCTACATTTGTCTGGATGATGCAGCTCCAACAGTTCTCAAGAGGTTTAACGCTATGCAGGGCACAGGGTAGATGCATAAAACAAATTGCTGAAGTATGTCGATACAAGGAACTGCAGAATCTAACAGATGTTACAAAAAAAAGACATAAAGTGCTCAAGTAAGTCATCGGGTCAGTCAGCTCTTTGGGGACCATGGATAGATAGGTGGCATTTTGGGTTGGGACGCTTCATCAGACTAATTGTACTAGGGTGAGGGGAGTTGGGGAAGGAGGAAAGCTGGAAGAGTGGAGGGCAGGACAAAGCATGGCAGGAATTAGGTTGATACTGGAGACAGGGTTTTTGACAGGCAGATCATGGACAAAGGCCGGAGATGAAAAGTCAGACAAAATGCTGGAAGAAATCAATGGGTCAGGCAGGACCTGTAGAGGGAAATGGACAGACGACGTTTTGGGTTGACGCTCTTCTTCAGATTGACCAGTCTGTAGAAGGGGCCCAACCCAAAATGGTGCCTTTTTTCCCCTCCACAGATTACACCTGACCCGCTGAGATTCTCCAGCAGTTTGTTTTTTACTTGGGTTCCAGCATTTGCAGTCTCTTGTGTCCACAAAGGGCAGGTGGTTAAATTCACTCTAGTTAGATATGTTTATTGCCTGTAACTTTTGTGGAACAAATGGAATTTGCCACTGATCAGGAGAAAACATCTTACTTAATTACCAACCCTTTCACTTCTTAACCATTCATTACCTCCACCCAAAGCTCATCACGGCTGCAATGTGTACCGACTGCAAATGCTCTGCTGTTAACATGCTTAGACTGCTCCAAGCACACCTCCTAAGCTCCATCACCAAGAAGGAACACCAAGTCCTCCATGTTCCCCTCCAAACACTACTCCAATATGCATCATTCCTGCATTGCCAATGGGCCTACATCTTGACTCTTGATGCCACGGCGCAGGGGGATGTAGCTTCACCAAGAAAACTGCAGTGATGTTGATCATCTTCTCAAGGGCAATTAAGATGGACAGTAAGCCCAGAGCTGTATGTATAAATGATGTCCTTAAAGCTGCTGGCGTTGGGCACAGCGGGTAAAGTCTCTGCAGTCAATTCTTCATGAGAGAATCACAATGCGAGTAACACCCTTTCAGCTGCTGGACTGTTGTTACTGAATGGATCCTGCAATGAAAGGTTTAGGTTGGTAGAGTGCTCCCAGAGTAGAAGACCCTGGACTGGCCAGTATAAAACAGAAGGCACGTTCTTTATGCACAGAGGCCACAGGTCCACAACCAGATGCTTCTGGGAGAAGGTTACCAGAGAGATTTCTGTAAAGAGATGTCTGCACTTGAGGAAACATAATGCAAACAAGTCCTTGTGTCTGCTTTGTCTGTTCCTGTTAGCTGAAGTTAAAATAGATTGTCTTCCCTCTTTAGGTAAGGAATTTGGGTAGCCTTGCCTAATGTGGCAGTGAGCAGCAAACTGATAGATTGTAGAGAGGAACATAAAAAAGAAAATGATACTGGATTGGAAAGATGGAATAGTGAGTGAAATAATCAGTCCACAGATCAGTAAATTGTTTCTGTGTCTGCATGTTCCCTCAAAAAAGTGGGTTGATTCTGAAGTTTACAGCCAGCTTCTTCCATTATAACACAAAATGCTACCAATAGTTGAACATGGTGGCATGTCAATTAATGCTAGACTTGATATCAATATTCTTACCCCCAAGAGTGAATAAAATAAGTTACAGGTGATCAAGAGGCTTAATGGAAATGTTCTTTATATTTTTCACAACACAGATTGGAGGCAATTCTGGCCATAGCTAATGAGATAAGCGATTCAAAGCAGATGCAGTAGTTTCAAGAAAATATTTAATGGAAGTTGAAAGTATTAAATATTCTCAAAAGTTTCCAGGCCTGAAGAGATAGATACAGAATCCTTTACGCAGTTAAAGATAAACTATCTTCCCTATTAACGGAATGCAGAACAGAAACTAAACAATTTGAGGTATCGTCACAAAGCAGCTCTTCACACAAATGTTATTGGAGATATGTCAACCGCATACTTCGAAGTGGAACGATGGATTTCTATTAAATAGGTGGTACAGAATCAAGGCAGATTAATGGAGTTCATCAATATTTCAACAATGATAAAGTTAAATAACCAAACAAGGTCAAAGGGCTGAATGGATTATTAGCATTTTAGTGAGTTTGTGAAAAGAGGTTATCATAATTATTCTTGAACTACTATGCAGAGAAACCAATAAACTGGATTACTGATTTTTTGTTATCATCCATTCTGGCTATTTGGCTATCTGGAAGGAGTTAATGGATCATTTCTAGTGATGTATTATGATTGTTTTTTTTGTTTTCATTGATGGTATTGAACTTGCAATAGATCATATGTCCCAATGGACTGCAAAAACTGACTAAAACATAATTGACGAAAAAAATATTGTCTGAATGAAAGTACATTGAATTGAATATGAATGAGATGTGATCCATTTGAGTGGGATCATATATTCCTGAAACTGGGTTAGTTACATCAGTAACTCTCTTTAAAGTTTTACAGGTAATTAAGTGTTTTCTGATTATTGACATGAATAATAACATTGAGCCCCACTTAACTGGAACAGATGTTCTTTTCACTCCTAGCCACCTCCATCATTTGTAAAACAATAATTAATATTTATTCTGTCAGTAGTCTTACTGTTGGTTGACTTTCAATCTTGGATGCTGTTTCCTTGAGAAATTAAGCAGAAGGATTGAGCCACAAAATGGAGGACACTACACCCAAGTCAAAAGAGATAAGTTGTAACCTCACTTTAAATGCTAATTGGATTTGGGTTATTAACTTAAAATGAGAACAAAATTAACCAATGTTAATGCTGAATGTCATATGAAAAATATCATGCCAGTCATTGTCAAAAACTAGTCTATATTGAAAACAAATGAGGGTTAGGAAGTTTATTTCTCAGCTAGGTGTGGTTGAGATTCCAGCTCGAGATTTATTTTGATTGATACTCAGGGAAAACTGTGTGCCCTGGGCATGGATATTTATATACAGGGAAGACATATTGGAGATCTGGTGACTAAAGCCAGCGAATCCCCTTGGATTTTCCAGCCTGTTTAATGAAAGAAAGATCTGTGGAAATCCACTTTGCCTCCACAGCCCAAGTTTATCATGTAAGTTCCCAGCAAGCAAAGCACCCTCTCAGGGTTGCAATTTACAAACTCTGCTCTCTAATGTCTAAACAATATACAGCTTGGTTGGAACAGCACAGTAGGGCACCATGCAAAGCTTCCACTGCAACAACAACATTGATTTTTCAAACTCAGATTTGTACTCTTTTTTTATACTCCAACCATCGTGAAGCATTCTAAAGTAAGTTCAGAACACTTGTTTCCCAAGTACTAGCAGTTTTTGTGACGGATGTTTCTCCAATAATAAGTGAGCGGAGAAATCTCAAATTAATTTCTAGAAAGATAATAGTTATTGCCAGTAAGCACCCACTCAATTGACTGGATGTAAAGGCAGAGAGAATTAGTTTAACATGGTATCATGTTCAGCATGGACATAGTGGGCTGAAGGGCCTGTTCCTGTGCTGCACTCTTAGGCATTCTATGTTGTGGACAGGACAATCACTGAATAGCCTGAATTGGATGTTGTGTTTAGCGTAACTTCATTAGTGCCTTCTTGTAATGAAATTATGACAGAAAATAAATTATATGAAACAAAGGTGTTCTGCAGTGTGGCAGGTATTTTTTTCCTTCTTGTGAGTTTTAAGGATATTCTCTATGAAATGCAAATCAGGCATGTTTTATAATGGTTGGTTTAGTCTAGAATCATTGTCCTGTGTACAGGTACAGTGAAAAGCTTTTATTTGCAAGCTATCCAGTCAGAGAAAAGAGTATACAGTACATGAATGCACTTAAGCCATTCACAGCACACAGATAAAGGATAAAAGGTACAACATTTAGTGCAATCCACCCTGACAGATTACTGCCCTGGTAATGGAGAGAAAAATCACCCAAATGTGATACTGGGATCAACTTTTGCCATATATGTCTGGTGTGATTGCTGTAATGGAATTAATCCAATATCAGTCAGGTAGACCTCTTCCCATTCATCCTGACGAACATGAATAACTTAACACCCAATGTTGGCTTTAGGTGGACAAATAGCTTATCAGTACTTTGTGATGGTGAGCTATGTGCTTTTAGCTAATTAACTGGCAACAATTTCTCATTATGTACTCATATTTCTCAAGGTTCAGCTCTGAACGTTTGCACCCATTTTAAGGATTAGCTAAATTGATGTGAACTCCCGAGCAGCTAATTGAAAATATACATAGATTTTGAACATAAGAGAGGCTGGCCGTCTTCGGGGCTGAGGCAGCGGTGGCCCGACTTGCTGGTGCGGCGTTCTGGCTTTCGGCGGCGGCCTGGAGCTGATACAGCGGGGTCCGGAGCGGAGACTACAGGACCCGGAGCTGGGGCGGCGTGGTCCGGAGCGGAGACTGCGGGACCCGGAGCTGGGGCGGCGGCCCGGAGCTGATGCTGTGGCGGGCCATCTCGGAGCGGAGACATCACCACGGAGGTCCACTGGACTGGAGGGCGGCATCTTCGACCTGGATCGATCGCCTCAGCGCAGAGGGAGAACAAGGAGGGAAGAGACGGAGACTAAGACTTTGCCTCCATCACAGTGAGGATGTGCTTGGTGAACTCACTGTGGTGGATGTTTAATTTGTGTTTATTGTATGTTGTTATTATTGGTTCTGTGTATGACTGCAGGCAACATAATTTCGTTCAGACCGAAAGGTCTGAATGACAATAAAGGAATCTATCTATCTATCTATCTATAAGGAATTTCACAAACAAATAACTAACTTAGAAAGCTTAACTTTAGATAGCATACTGTATGTTCATAGATAAGATGCATCAGATACATGCAAATATAAATGTTCTTACAAATCCACATTTTAGAGCTCCGAATTTAAAAACCTGCCTGGAACCTGAATACTCCAGCACAGGAACAGACCATTCAGCCCTCAGTATCTGTGCTCAACATGATGTCAACTAATCTTTTCCACCCACACATGATCCATGTCCCTCCATTCCCTGCAGATTCATACGCTTATCCAAAAGCCTCTTAAATGCAACTCTCATACAGTACCTGCCTCCACCACCACCACTGGCAGCGACCCAGGCCCCCACCATTCTCTGCACAAAACCCCTGCCTATTAAATTGTAACTTCAAGAAACTGAAGAACTCACCCCATTCTTCACTCTACAGATTCTGCATGAAAAGTTGACTATTGCCAACAATTTTGTTTCCATCGCTGAAGGCAGCTCCCGTGGTGCGCTACATTAATTTATTTTGTCGTAAAACTGAACAGCCTGAATTCATGTTTTTTTTAAATCTGTCCACTCACTGGTCTAAAACACTGCCACATTTTACATCTACATATTTCTCTTTCAAATAAATCCTCTTCTGGATTTATTTGTTTTTGTTCTTTCTGAGTCTTTTTGTTCTTCCTTTGAGCTAAAGGAAGCAGGTGGGGCTCTGACTACTGTGTTGAAAAATTCTTCCTTCCTTGGATATGTGCAAAGCATTTTCCATTCTTAGTGCTCCTCCTGCTCTGACATGTGGCCTGTGAATTTATGGAGCAGAGCAGCACAGGGCAGTGATCTCATTACACCTATCATTCTATATAGAGACATGTTATTTTAGAGTCTGCAAATAGCTAAGGGTTTTTAGGGATCACTATGTCGCAGCTCATTATCTCAAGCTTTTATTTGTCACAACAGTGAGCTTTTCAATTTCTGGTGGTCATTGTCCCTGTGCCTTAGCTGCCTCTTGTACAGAAACATATTATTTGGAGACATTGCGCGGAGACGGTTCTTTCATTTAAGTGAGAATTCTGGTGAGTAAAATGTTTAAGCAAGTAAAACAAGCTATTTGATCGAGAATACCAATCTTACTAGTTCAGGCAATGAAGAGGACCATGCAGCAACACAGCTTCAATTTCTAAGTGTGTAGGCAATTTTAATCCCAAGAAAAGCAAGGAAATCATTGCTGGCTGTTTTTTTTTTAAGCTGAGGATTAAAAAAAAGCCTACCATCCTTTCTGGGTAGATCAGTTACATAGACATATAGAAACATAGAAAATAGGTGAAGGAGTAGGCCATTCAGCCCATCGAGCCAGCACCACCATTCAATATGATCATGGCTGATCATCCAAAATCAGTACCCCATTCCTGCTTTCCCCCCATATCCCTTGATTTCTTTAGCCCTAAGAGCTAAGTCTAACTCTTGAAAACATCCTGTGAATTGGCCTCCACTGCATTCTGTGGTAGAGAATTCCACAGATTCACAACTCTCTGGGTGAAAAGTGTTTTTCCTCATCTCAGTCTTAAATGGCCTACCCTTTATTCTTAAACTGTAACCCCTGATTCTGGACTCCCCAATATTGGGAACATTTTTTCTGTGTCTAGCCTGTCCAATCCTTTAAGAATTGTATATGTTTCTATAAGATCCCCTTATCCTTCTAAATTCCAGTGCATATAAGCCCAGTCGACCTACTTTTTCATCATATGTGCTTCCCGCCATCCCGGGTGTTAACCTGGTGAACGTACGCTGCAGTCCCTCAATAGCAATAATGTCCTTCCTCAAATTAGGGGACCAAAACTGCACACAATACTCTAGGTGTGGTCTCATCAGGGCCCTGTACAACTGCAGTAGGACCTCCTTGCTCCTAAATTCATATCCTCTCGCAAGGAAGGCCAAGATGCCATTAGCTTTTTTCACTGCCTGCTGTACCTGCATGCTTACTTTCAGTGACTGATGTACAAGGACAACCAGGTCTTGTTGCACCTCTCCTGTTCCGAATCTGACACCCACCTTATCTCTCACAAAATCAGCCAATTTTGCCCTTGTAAGAAATAGCATTCTGGCAGATTAAAGTTTTCATGTCTTTTTTAAATGTAAACACCAGCTGATTGTACTGAAAAATTCCTGGGTGTGACTTACAGTGTTTCTTTGCAGTGGTTTTGTAGAATAGGAAAATGTATCCAAGGGATTGGGAACATGGGAGAAAATATTGACCGTTCAGCCTCTCAAGACTCACTGATGCTTGCTCCTCCCCATCCCCTCACAAGTGCACAACTCTGAATGTATTTGGCCGGTGTGGGCAAGTTGGGCCGAAGGGCCTGTTTACACGCTGGATCACTCTATGACTATGATAGGCTGTGGGCCGAGCATTAAAAATGTGTCTAGAAATCAACTTTCGTGACCCATGTCTCGGAACTACATGCAATTTTGCACAGATTTAGATAAAATATAATTGAGAAGGAAGTCATAACTCATCAGTGCCAAAAGTTGCACATTAATTAATTAAACTAATTAGAAAATGAGATCGAAAAAGTAACCGCCCTCTAGTGTCCAATGCCCATATTACACCATGTGGAGCCTATTTCCGTATTGCAGTCTCTTTAAACCATATATTATTATACCTTATAATATGTGAATATGACTGTAATCATATATAATTATGTATAATTATATTATATAACAAAAATAATGAATATAATTGTGAGTGTGTTTTTTAAATGAGAGGTCCGGCTCCTGAACCAGCCTAATTAATGGGTGAGGGCAGTCCCTCTGGGTTCCCCCGTTTACTGAACCCCACTGACTGCCAGTGTGCAGAGTGGGGGTCATGGCCGTAGTGGGACTGGGGCAGTGCCAGGCTGGGGGAAGGCTAAGGCATCTTCCACTGACAGGAAAATGCCTAACCCAAACCCTAACCCTAACTCGCCCCCCTTCCAGAGCTGCCCACGGCTGGAGCTGGAGCTGCTTTGCGATCAGCTGCGGGCTCCATACGTGTGGCCCCGGAGCACGTCCACCTCGGCCAGCATGCCCTTCTCGATCATCGTGGTGATGATGGTTGGGAACAGCACTGCCGCCTTCAGCACCACCATAGCGCCTGCTCCATCAGTCCGCCCACTCACTCACTGCAACACCAGCCTACCGACAGCCCGACCGACGCCTCGCAGCATCCACCGGCGGCCCGACCACTCTCACCATCCACCGGCGGCCCGGCCACTCTCACCATCCACAGGCTCCCCGGCCACTCTCACGACCCATCGGCGGCCCCGCCACTCTCACCACCCACCGGCGGCCCGATGGCCCGACAACCCGACCGATCCTCCACAGCATCCATCGGCCTACCGACAAGCCCAACCGACAGACTGACCGACTGACCGACTGACCCTGACCCTAACCCAAACCCTAACCCTAACCCTAACCCTAGCTCTACATTTGTTATATATCATTTTGATTTAACAGTTCATATCATAACTTTATAAAGATAAATCAATTGAAATCAGCAAGGTGAGCATTCCCTTTATTCCTTGGAAATCTTGCTATTGTTTTGATGCAATGAGGAGGCAGCCATGATCCCAGGGTCCTCACTGCCTAGCGACCATAAAACAAAGCGCGGGATTGGTCAATTTGCATCGGACCTCAATGTCAAACGTGCATTGATTGGACAATTACTACTCAGAAGTTTTTGTCATATTTTTTAAAAATGTGCAGATTTTGGTCTTGACGAGTTTCAGGTATGATATATATAATATTTATACACAATATGTTAAAAATTCAGGTAGTTCCGTGAGTTGTGTCATGAACTTGAACGATAAAGCTCCTGGGCCCACAGCCTATGACTCTTGGAAGGGAGAGAATTATTGTATGACTGATGTTGTGTTAACAAGGCCTGAAACAACAAGATCTAGAAAATCTGTTTGGTCTAAGTGTTACTGCTTTATCCAGTAGGGAAAAAAAGGATGATTTATAATGGGAGGAAAATAATTATTTTGTATTTGCAAAATAAGTAGCAACAGTAGAGGGTGAGTAGATACATAGATACATAGAAAATAGGTGCAGGAGTAGGCCATTCGGCCCTTCGAGCCTGCACCGCCATTCAATACGATCATGGCTGATCATCCAACTCAGTATCCCGTACCTGCCTTCTCTCCATACCCCCTGATCCCTTTAGCCACAAGGGCCACATCTAATTCCCTCTTAAATATAGCCAATGAACTGGCCTCAACTACCCTCTGTGGCAGAGAGTTCCAGAGATTCACCACTCTCTGTGTGAAAAAGTTTTTCCTCATCTCGGTCTTAAAGGATTTCCCCCTTATCCTTAAGCTGTGACCCCTTGTCCTGGACTTCCCCAACATCGGGAACAATCTTCCTGCATCTAGCCTGTCCAACCCCATAAGAATTTTGTACGTTTCTATAAGATCCCCTCTCAATCTCCTAAATTCTAGCGAGTATAAGCCAAGTCTATCCAGTCTTTCTTCATATGAAAGTCCTGACATCCCAGGAATCAGTCTGGTGAACCTTCTCTGCACTCCCTCTATGGCTATAATGTCCTTCCTCAGATTTGGAGACCAAAACTGTACGCAATACTCCAGGTGTGGTCTCACCAAGACCCTGTACAACTGCAGTAGAACCTCGCTGCTCCTATACTCAAATCCTCTTGCTATGAAGGCCAACATACCATTCGCTTTCTTCACTGCCTGCTGCACCTGCATGCCTACTTTCAATGACTGGTGTACCATGACACCCAGGTCTCGCTGCATCTCCCCATTTCCTAATCGGCCACCATTTAGATAATAGTCTGCCTTCCCGTTTTTGCTACCAAAGTGGATAACCTCACATTTATCCACATTATACTGCATCTGCCAAACATTTGCCCACTCACCCAGCCTATCCAAGTCACCTTGCAGTCTCCTAGCATCCTCCTCACAGCTAACACTGCCCCCCAGCTTAGTGTCATCCGCAAACTTGGAGATGTTGCTTTCAATTCCCTCGTCCAGATCATTAATATAAATTGTAAATAGCTGGGGTCCCAGCACTGAGCCTTGCGGTACCCCACTAGTCACTGCCTGCCATTGTGAAAAGGACCCGTTTACTCCTACTCTTTGCTTCCTGTTTGCCAGCCAGTTCTCTATCCACATCAATACTGAACCCCCAATACCATGTGATTTAAGTTTGTATCCTAATCTCTTATGTGGTACCTTGTCGAAAGCCTTCTGAAAGTCCAGATACAACACATCCACTGGTTCTCCCCTATCCACTCTACTAGTTACATCCTCGAAAAATTCTATAAGATTCGTCAGACACGATTTACCTTTCGTAAATCCATGCTGACTTTGTCCAATGATTTCACCACTTTCCAAATGTGCTGCTATCCCATCTTTAATAACTGACTCTAGCAGTTTCCCCACTACCGATGTTAGACTAACTGGTCTGTAATTCCCCGTTTTCTCTCTCCCTCCCTTCTTAAAAAGTGAGGTTACGTTTGCTACCCTCCAATCCTCAGGAACTACTCCAGAATCTAAAGAGTTTGAATGGTGGAATCACATCAGAGAATATACTCCATTCAGAAGGACGCAATGTGCTGGAGTAACTCAACGGATTAGGCAGCATCTAAGGAGAACACGGAAGGGTAATGTTTCGGGGCTGGACCCTTCCTTCATTCAACATGTGCTGGAACAACACGGGAGTCTATACTCCACTCAACTCCACTGGGGGCAGCACAATGGTGCAGCTGATAGATCTGCTTCGGAGCACCAGAGACCTAGGTTCAATCCTGACCTTGAATGCTGTATGTGTGGAGTTTGCATGTTGTCCCTGTGAACATATGGGGCTTGTGCAGGTCCTCCGGTTTCCTCCCACATCCCAAAGATGAGCACATTTGTAGGTTAATTGGCCTCTGTAAATTGCCTCCAGGGCATAGGGAGTGGATGCGGAAGTGGACAATATACAACTAGTATGAATGGGTTTAGCTTAGTTTAGAGATACAGTGCGGAAACAGGCCCTTAGATGGTTGGTGTGGACATGGTTGGCCGTAGGCCTGTTTCCATTCTGTATCTTTCAAACAATTAATCAACATATGTTGGAACAACACAAGGAGTCTGTACTCCATTAAACATGTTTAGTTTAGATTAGTTTAGAGATACAGCACGGAAATAGGCCCTATGATTCACTGAGTCCGCGCCGACAGGCGATCTGCCTATACACTAGGCCTATCCTACACATTAGGGAAAATTCACAATTTTACCGAAGCCAATTAATGTACAAATCGTCTCTGGAGTGTGGGAGGAAACCGGAGCACCCGGGGAAAACCCATGCAGGTCACATGGAGAATGTACAAACTCCATACAGACAGCACCCGTAGTCAGGGTCGAACCGGGGTGCCTGGCCTGTAAGGCAGCAACTCTATCGCTGCGCCACCATGCCGCCCTGACTCACAACGCCTGGTTGTAACAACTTGCAAAAAGTCGCCCTGATCCTCGAGGTGACACCTACATTTACTCCATGCACTGTCACTGACTTTCTCCACTGGAGTCCCCCCACCAAATAAGTATCCTTCTCTTCAAAGATGATAATAAACAATAGACAATAGGTGCAGGAGTAGGCCATTCGGCCCTTCGAGCCAGCACTGCCATTCACTGTGATCATGGCTGATCATCCACAATCTGTACCCTGTTCCTGCCTTCTCCTCATATCCCTTGACTCCGCTATCTTTAAGAGCTCTATCTAACTCTTTCTTGAAAACATCCAGAGAATTGGCCTCCACTGCCTCCACTGACTTCTGAGGCAGAGAATTCCACAGATTCACAACTCTCTGGGTGGAAAAGGTTTTCCTCATCTCCATTCTAAAAGGCCAAATTATTCTTAAACAGTGGCCCCTGGTTCTAGACTCCCCCGACATTGGGAACATGTTTCCTGCCTTTAGCATGTCCAATCTTATATGTGACAATAAGATCCCCTCTCATCCTAAATTCCAGTGTATACAAGGCCTAGTAACTCCATTCTATCAACAAATGACAGTCCCGCCATCCTGAGAATCAACCTCTTGAACTCCCTCCCTGCACTCCCTCAATAGCAAGAATGTCCTTCCTCAAATTTGGAGACCAAAACTGCACACAATACTCCAGGTGTGGTCTCACTAGGGCCCTGTACAACTGCAGAAGGACCTCCTTGCTCCTATTCTCAACTCTTCTTGTTATGAAGGCCAACATGCCATTCGCTTTCTTCACTGCCTGCTGTACCTGCATGCTTACTTTCAGTGACTGATGAACAAGGACCCCCAGATCCCGTTGTACTTCCCCTTTTCCCAACTTGACACCATTCAGATAATAATCTGCCTTCCTGTTTTTGCCACCAAAGTGGATAACCTCATATTTATCCACATTTATAACAAGAGGAATCGAATATAGGAGCGAAGAGGTCCTTCTGCAGTTGTACAGAGCCCTAGTGAGACAACACCTGGAGTATTGTGTGCAGTTTTGGTCCCCTAATTTGAGGAAGGACATTCTTGCTATTGAGGGAGTGCAGCGTAGGTTTACAAGGTTAATTCCAGGGATGGCAGGACTGTCATATGCTGAGAATGTAGCAGCTGGATTTGTACACTCTGGAGTTTAGAAGGATGAGGGGGATCTCATTGAAACATATAAGATTGTTAAGGGTTTGGACACGCTAGAGGCAGGAAACATGTTCCCGATGTTGGGGGAGTCCAGAACCAGGGGCCACAGTTTAAGAATAAGGAGTAAGCCATTTAGAACGGAGATGAGGAAACACTTTTTCTCACAGAGTGTGTTGAGTCTGTGGAATTCTCTGCCTCAGAGGGCGGTGGAGGCAGGTTCTCTGGATACTTTCAAGAGCGAGCTAAATAGGGCTCTTAAAAATAGCAGTCAGGTGATATGGGGAGAAGGCAGGAACGGGGTACTGATTGGGGATGATCAGCCATGACCACATTGAGCGGCGGTGCTCCCTCGAAGGGCCAAATGGCCTACTCCTGCACCTATTGTCTATTGTCTATTGACCATTATTAATGTTCACCAATTAAAAGAATTGTAATTCTCTGACAGTCCAATCTTCGTGAAATTAAGTTTCAACAACAGCCCTAATGGAAAATGAAGAATTTGTGATGCACATGATTTATACAGATTTCATAATTCAAACGTCAAGAGTGATTAATTCTCATTCGTACCAACAATGGAATAACAAAATTCTTACTGGCAGCCGCATATAATAAACAAAAAATCAATAAATTAATAATAGGCCAGTGAGCTTAGGGGCCTGTCCCACGGGCATGCGACTCCATGCGGCAAGCGCGACCTAACCGCAAGCGGGGGCCGCGCGGGAGCCGCGCGGAGGTCGAGTGATCCCCGTACAGGGCCGGTCCCACCAGCATGCGGCTGCATGCGGCAATTGCTACCAAATCGGAAGCGGGGGCCGCGCGGAGGTCGAGTGACATCAAGACGGTGCATACGGCGGCGAGGCGGTGTGCACGCCCGTTGAGGCGGTGCGCACGGCCTCGATGTGGCTGCGTCCGGCGTTGAGGCGGTGCGCACGGCCTCGATGCGGCTGCGTCCGGCGTTGAGGCGGTGCGCACGGCCTCGATGTGGCTGCGGCGTGGCAGGCCGTTGCCGCACTGAATTTTTGAACCATGTCAGTTTTTCGGAGCCCCGCGCGATGTCGGGACCAGCTCCGCACAACTCCATATGGCTCCAGTGATCGAAGTGGGACCGGCCCCGCAACCTCCGCGCGGCCCCCGCACAGCCCCCGCACAGCCCCCGCTTGCGGTTAGGTCGCGCTTGCCGCATGGAGTCGCATGCCCATGGGACAGGCCCTTTAACATCTGTAGTTGGAAAATTACTAGAGAGTATTCTGAGGGATAGGTTATACAGGCATTTGGATGGACAAGGGTTGATTAGGGATAGTCAGCATGGTTTTGTACATGGAAGGTCGTGTCTCACAAATCTGATTGATTTTTTTGAAGACGTGTCCAAAAAGGTCGATAAGGCAGAGCTGTAGATGTTGTGTACATGGATTTCAGTAAGGCGTTCCACAAGGTTTGACATGGTAGGCTGCTCTGGAAGGTTAGATCGCATGGGATCCAAGGATAGATAGTTGAATGGATAGTGAATTGGCTCACTGGAAGGAAGCAGAGGATGATGGTGGAAGGTTGCTTCTCGGACAGAAGACCTGTGACTAGTTGATGGAATTTAATACAGAGAAGTATAAGGTGTTACATTTTGGGATGTCTAACAAAGGCAGGACCTACACAGTGAATGGTAGGCCTCTGTGGAGTGGATCTAGGAGTGCAAGTGCATGGTTCCTTGAAGGTCGAGTTGCAAGTAGATAAGGTGGTCAAAAAGGCTTTTGGCACTTTGGCCTTCATCAGTCAGAGTATTGAGTATAGAAGTTGGAAGGTCGTTGCCGTTGTATAAGACGTTGGTGAATATTGTGTTCAGTTCTGGGCACCATGTTATAGGAAAGATATTGTCAAGATTGAAAGGGTTCGGAAAAGATTTACAAGGATGTTACCATGACTAGAGGGTGTGAGCTATAGGGAGAGGTTGAGTAGGCTGGGGCTCTATTCGTTGGAGCACGGGAGGTGTACAAAATCATGAGAAGAATAGATCGGGTAGATGCACAGAGTCTCTCATCCAGAGTAGGGTAATCGAGGACCAGACGTAGGTTCAAGGTGAAGGGGAAAATATTTAATAGGAATCCGAGGTGTAACTTTTTCACACAAGGGTGGTAGGTGTATGGAACAAGCTGCCAGAGGAGGTAGTTGAGGCTGGGACTATTCGTTTAAGAAACAGACAGGCGCATGGATAGGACAGGTTTGGATGGATATGGGCCAAGCGCAGGCAGGTGGGACTAGTGTAGCTGGGACATTGTTGGCTATTGTGGGCTAGTTGGGCTGAAGGGCCTGTTTCCACACTGTATCACTCTATTACTCTATGACTCTAACCACAGTGCTTGTGCAAAAAAAAAGCAAGCACCAAAGCTTCTTCTATTGGTATAAATAGTGAATATTTAAATTATACAGCTGAGGATTTGATAAGGTAAGAAACAATTATCCAATGATACTTCACTGGCCACTCTGGGAAGTTAGATTTATTGACCAGGATTGGTGGGTAATAGCGGATGGAATGCTTGAGAAAAGCAATTTGCCCAGAAATTACAGGGCTTCAGCAAGAGCATGTGCAGGTCACTGCATCTGACTTACAAAGCTTCTGAATTTCCAGGCATCAAAATCAATCAACATTGAACAAATTGTGAAATGTCACAATTTATTTTGGATTTTCATTGGTAATCATTTATACGATAAATTGAAAAATGTCATTCATTGTGTGAAGCACTTATAGATAATTCAGTATAAACCAAATGTGTGAATAACTATTAAAATTATTCAGCGATTTTATGGTTACATGGATGAAGAATACTTCAATACATAATAATCCAGGTAATGTCCAAATCAGAGGATTAAGTGGAAAATTTCAATGATGCTTCATAACATTGCAGAGAACAAAACATATGACACAAAATTACTGTGAGATTTCAAGAAAGGACTGAAATAGATGATGGACGTATGTAATTTTTATTGAAGGGCTTGACACCACCTGAATTTCAAACTGACAGCTTACCCTGTTGTTATCCATGCCGTTCTTCCAATTAAACTAAAAAATGGCACCTAATTGGAGGGCAACAGAACCACAACAGATAGTCGAGCCTCCCAGAAGGTCCCATTAGCTTTATGTGAGAACAGCCTTGTTCATTTAATTGGGAGGGATGCTTTTGAAGGCACTGGGCTTGAGGAGGTCAGAGAAACACAAGGGAAGATACACCAAGCAATGGCAGAGCATCACTGTAGATATATCTATGATTTATTATGTTAAAGTGATTGTGCACAATATACATGTATAAACTGTAGCCCCAGTCTAAGTGCAGTGACCACTCAGTCAGGAGGTGGTGGGCTCAGGCTTTACCCTAGAAATTTGAGCACAAACATTTAGCCTGAAATTCCTATGTGCTCTTTTCTTTTTGATGCGATTACACTGATGCCTTTTCTTTCCATTTCTTTTCACTTTCCTCCCTAGTAAAACACTCTTATGGGGGAAAGCTGTATCCAAATAGACAAGTTCTAGAGCCAAGAAGGATTATTTGTTAAATGCACTGGAGTGTACAAAATCATGAGAGGAATAGATTAGGTAAATGCACGGTCTTTTACCCAGAGTCTGGGAATCAAGAATCAGAGGACATAGGCTTAAGGTGAGGGGGGGTGGGGGGGGGGGGGGGGGGGCAGGGGTGGGGGGAGGGGGGGATTTAACAGGAACGAGGGGTAACTTTTTAACACAAAGGGTGGTGGGTGTATGAAACTCGCTGCCGGAGGAGGTAGTTGAGGCAGGTACTACTGCAACATTTAAGAGACATTTAGACAAGTACATGGATAGTTTAACTTTATAGGGATATTGGTCAAACACATGCAAGTGGGACTAGTGCAGAGGGACATGTTAGCTGGCATGGACAAGTAGGGCCGAAGGGCCTGTTTCCACACCATATGACTCTATGTCTCTATATGAACTGGAATAATATATTCTTATTTTATGCAGCTTTACAGGCATATTTGATGCAACAACAACAATAAATTATAGATTATAAAGTCAGTTTTAAAACCAGGGATGCACCTTTTCTGATTATACTCCAGAGCAAGAAAAAATGTCTGTAGTAACAACAGATCAAGTACAGTCTACATAGCAATGTTAGCACGCTCATGTACAGTGCAATAATCACTGGTTTCTCCCTATCTCATCCCAACTCACTCCATCACACCACTGAACATTAGCTGTCAAGTTGGCTGTCTGATATCCAGCCTCCCATTAAGTCATAATTTGTTCTGGTTTGGCATCAGGAGTTTGTACGTTCTCCCCGTGACCACGTGGATTTTCTCCGAGATCTTCGGTTTCCTCCCATGCTCCAAAGGTGTACAGGTTTGTAGGTTAATTGGTTTGGTATATATGAAAAAAAATTGTCCCTAGTGTAGGATAGTGTTAGTGTGCGGGGATCGCTGGTCGGTGCGGAATCGATGGGCCGAAAAGCCTGTTTCCGCTCTGTTTCTCTAAACTAAACTAAGGTTCTGGACCGTGGTACAAACACTTTGAAAGAGCTCTAACCCCATCCCAAATACACACAAAGGCAGAACAGACCTAAGACACTAATTTGGCTCCCTATCTTAAAAGTTTCTGATATATACCTCTGTAAGAATGCCTATTTACATTGCTATTCATCTTTATCCGTCACACTCATGTTGTGATATACCTCTACAAGGGTCACCACTTAGCCTCCAAGGTTCCATGGAAAGTAGGCCCAGCCCATCAGTCTTCCCTTCTTGTGCAAACCATCCAGAATCGGTAACATCCTTATTATTTGTTTTTGCACACTTTCTAGTTCATTTACATCCTTTCTATAATAGGGTCACCAGACTAAAATGTCTTAGGTGTATTCTCAGGGGATATCAGCCCTGAAATATTGATGCTCCTTTAGATATTAAAGTTCCATACTTTTCTCAAGTTCATCTGCCCTTCAGGCAGGAGACCATGAGACAGTGTGACAAAATGCAATGGCACCACTGATGCATGGGAGTACCATTGTAGAGAGAAGTGTTGCTCCATATGCAAACAACTGAGTAGTAAGGAGGATAGCAGAAGATCTGGACGCTGAATACTGCATAAAAGAGGAAAATCAAATATTGGCATGTGCACTGGACATTTGGAAATGATAAAGAGTGTGGATTTGATGATCGGATGACAACTGCTCTTTACATTTTTGTGGAATGCCAGAAACATGTCAAATGGATTCCACCCATTATCAAGTTCAAGTTCACATTTATTGTCGAGGAAGAAGCCAATAGTGTTCTTTGATAAAAAAACAGGAAAACATTTTCACATGAATTGTTGTCAGGTTGGCTTTTGGTATTACTCTTCATCTGCTTGTCTTCATGGCTTGTAAATAGGATATCTTGCAATAGAAGGGAAACCGCTGCAGTAGTGTTGAGTACAATCTGCCTCCATTACAAAAGCAAAAAAATATATTGAAAAAATATGATGTTTCCATTCTCCAGGTGTTGCATCAGTCTCCAATGAGAGTATGAAATAATTTATTGGGGATTTCACTGGCCACAATCACTCAAATATCACAGCTTCACTTCTTAGAGAATGAAGTGCAATTAATATATGGTCCATTGGATTAATCGACTCCACAAAAACTTCCACATATCTCTGTCCTTTCAAGAAATGGGAAAAGCACCCTACCAATTTATGTCTGTGTTGTTTTTCAAATTAAATCCAGCGGAAAACACACCTTTCAATTCCGAATAATCCTATATAATCACCTTGTCATCTACTGAAAAAATATAATGTTCATAAGTTCATAAGCAATAGGTGCAGAATTAGGCCATGTGACCCATCAAGCACGCCATTCAATCATGGCTGACCTATCTCCCCCTCCTAACCCCATTCTCCTGCCTTCTCCCCATAACCCCTGGCACCTGTACTAATCAAGAATCTATCAATCTCTGCCTTTAAAATATCCATTGGCTTGGCCTCCACAGCCTTTTGTGGCAATGAATTCCACATAATTGTCACTGGCAAGTGATAGGTGGAAACAGGTGCAGGGCGTATGAATGGCAGATGGGTGGAGTAAGTGACAAATGCAAGAGGTGAAAAGGAGACGGGGCAGTTAAGGCTCTGGGGAGTGTTGCAGAGCAGAAGGATCTAGGAGTATAGGTGCACAGTTCCTTGAAAGTGGCATCACAGCGAGAAAGGGTGGTAAAGAGTTTTGGTATATTGGCCTTCATCAACCAGGGTACAGAATATAGGTTAGAAAGTTATGTTATGAGTTGTTGGTAAGGATATTGTGTTCCGTTTTGGTCATCTTGCTGTAGGAAGGATGTCATTAAGCTGAGAAGAGTGCAGAGACGATTTACACGGATATTATGAGGAGTGGAGTATCTGAGCTATAGGGAGAGGTTGAGCAGGCTAGGACTTTATTTCTTGGCATGCAGGAGGCTGAGGGGTGATCTTATAGAGGTGTACAAGATCATAAGGGGAATAGATAGGGTAAATCCATAGTTTATTTTACCCAGAGTAGATGAATCAAGAACTAGTGGACATTGGTTTAAGGTGAGATTGGAAAGATTTAATAGAAAACAGAGGGGTTAAATTTTCACTCAGAGGGCAGTGGTGGGAGGAGTTGATTGAGGCAGATACAGGAGCTACATTTAAAAGACACTTGGACAGGTACATGGATAGAAAAGGTTTAGAGAGATATGGACCAAATGTGGGCAAATGGGACTTGCTTAGGTGATGCATCTTGGTCAGAATGAACGACTTGGGCCAAAGTGCCGGTTTCTGTGCTTTATGACCCAATGATTGTATGTCAAAAAGGTATCAGAGAACCAGTGAAGACTTCAGACAGATTGGATAGGGAGGAACTAATATTAAGTTGAATTGTCCAAATATTACTCATGTTGTTTACATAGGAGAAAAGGTGAGGCAAAAACAGAATTCCATTCTATCTTGATCAGTTGAATCTCAGTGGGATAACTGCAAATGAAGATGGAAGAGATTCAATTCAATTGCCACTTTTCCTCTCTAAAAAAAATCAATGTACTTCATCTGCAGATTGGGGCTTTACAGCTTGATTGTTACTGTATATGATCATTCCATCATCAATGACAGGAATACATCTACTGGACTGTCTTTCATTTCCCTGCTCATTTCTTGTGAAACCTTCCTCAGATTGCAAAGTTCTACAATGAATCCTTGTAAACATGACAACAGATTCATGCCAAATAATAATTTTTCATTTGGATTGATGGTGGAATGTTCACCTGAATTGTCAGTGGTGTTGCTTGTGTCCTGGACACACCACTGATGAACTGTACACTACAAGGGCCAGGATGCGAGCAGGTAAAATCATCTCTGACCCCTCCCACCATGGCCACAAACTCTTTGAGGCGACTCCGGACTGTCAAACCCGCCACAGCCAGACATAAAAACAGGTTTTTTTTCCACGAGCAGTGGCTCTACTCAACAACCAAAAGTCTGTAGCCTCCTTTTGCTCTGGTATTCTATGTTATTCTTCACATGTTTAATTATACTGTTTTATTTTTAATTGTCTGTTGTATATTGTGTTGTTATCCTTGCGAGCAAAGCACCAAGGCAAATTCCTTGTATGTACACATACTTGGCTAATAACATTTATTCAATTCAATTCAACGGCTGTATGTTTTTTTAATTTATTTTTTTAAATTATTTTTATTAGAAGCAATTGTACAAAGATTAAACATTCGGCATCTACAATGATACAATTATTGTACAGCTTCATTTTTAACCTTATAACCTGAAAATGAAAGAAAAGAAGAGAGAGAGTACAAGAGAGGGAAAAAGTGAGGTGAAAAGATAGCTCGAAAAAGCACCCCCCCCCCCCCCCGCCCACCTCACCCAACCCAGAATTGGATTTAAATCCAAAGTTGTGTTGCGCCATACTATCCTTGTAAGAATTCGGTGAAGGGTGTCCATGTCTTGAAAAATTGATCTGGTTTTTCTGCCAAGACAAGCCTAATATTTTCCAAATGTAGTGTCTCGGACATGTTTGTAATCCACATCTTCACTGTAGGGACTGATGTGTGTTTCCAAAATTTAAGTATTAGTTTTTTCGCCGTTATCAGGCCATAGTTAAGGAAACGTCTTTGAAATAATGTTAGCTCAGAACAGGCTTCTGACGCACCTAGAGTGATCAATTCTATGTCGGGGTCCAATTTTATTTTAAGTATTTTAGAAAAAATATCAAAAATTCCACTCCAGAAGTTGTGTAACTTTATACAGGAGGCAAAGGAGTGGGTTATGGTTGCTTCTTGAAGGAGACATTTATCACAAATAGGGGAGACATTTGGGAAGATCTTATTCAGTTTAGACTTTGAGTAATAAAGTCTGTGTTAGCCAGAAAAAGCAGCCTACCAGAGGACTGGGAGAAATTAAGTCCAGCAGAGGAGGACAAAGGGCTTAATTAGGAGAGGGAAAATAGATTATGAAAGAAAACTGGCAGGGAACATAAAAACTGACTGCAAAGGTTTTTATAGATATGTGAAGAGAAAGAGATTAGTTCAAACAAATGTAGGTCCCTTGCAGTCAGAAACAGGTGAATTGATCATGGGGAACAAGGACATGGCAGACCAATTGAATAACTACTTTGGTTCTGTCTTCACTTAGGAAGACATAAATAATCTGCCGGAAATAGCAGGGGACCGCGGGTCAAATGAGATGGAGGAACTGAGTGAAATCCAGGTTAGCCGGGAAGTGGTGTTTGGTAAATTGAATGGATTAAAGGCCGATAAATCCCCAGGGCCATATAGGCTGCATCCCAGAGTACTTAAGGAAGTAGCCCCAGAAATAGTGGATGCATTAGTGATAATTTTTCAAAACTCTTTAGAATCTGGAGTAGTTCCTGAGGATTGGAGGGTAGCTAATGTAACCCCACTTTTTAAAAAGGGAGGGAGAGAGAAAACGGGGAATTACAGACCTGTTAGTCTAACATCGGTAGTGGGGAAACTGCTAGAGTCAGTTATTAAAGATGGGATAGCAGCACATTTGGAAAGTGGTGAAATCATTGGGCAAAGTCAACATGGATTTACGAAAGGTAAATCATGACTGACGAATCTTATAGAATTTTTCGAGGATGTAACTAGTAGAGTGGATTAGGGAGAACCAGTGGATGTGTTATATCTGGACTTTCAGAAGGCTTTCGACAAGGTCCCACATAAGAGATTAGTATACAAACTTAAAGCACATGGTATTGGGGGTTCAGTATTGATGTGGATAGAGAACTGGCTGGCAAACAGGAAGCAAAGAGTAGGAGTAAACGGGTCATTTTCAGAATGGCAGGCAGTGACTAGTGGGGTACCGCAAGGCTCAGTGCTGGGACCCCACCTATTTACAATATATATTAATGATTTGGACGAGGGAATTGATTTGAACATCTCCAAGTTTGCGGATGACACAAAGCTGGGGGGCAGTGTTAGCTGTGAGGAGGAAGCTAGGAGGCTGCAAGGTGACTTGGATAGGCTGGGTGATTGGGCAAATGCATGGCAGATGCAGTATAATGTGGATAAATGTGAGGTTATCCACTTTGGTGGCAAAAACAGGAAAGTAGACTATTATCTGAATGGTGGCTGATTAGGAAAAGGGGAGATGCAACGAGACCTGGGTGTCATGGTACACCAGTCATTGAAAGTAGGCATGCAGGTGCAGCAGGCAGTGAAGAAAGCGAATGGTATGTTAGCATTCATAGCAAAAGGATTTGAGTATAGGAGCAGGGAGGTTCTACTGCAGTTGTACATGGTCTTGGTGAGACCACACCTGGAGTATTGCGTACAGTTTTCATCTCCAAATCTGAGGAAAGACATTCTTGCCATAGAGGGAGTGCAGAGAAGGTTCACCAGACTGATTCCTGGGAGGTCAGGACTTTCATATGAAGAAAGATTGGATAGACTTGGCTTGTACTCGCTAGAATTTAGAAGATTGAGGGGGGATCTTATAGAAACTTACAAAATTCTTAAGGGGTTGGACAGGCTAGATGAAGGAAGATTGTTCCCGATGTTGGGGAAGTCCAGAACAAGGGGTCACAGTTTAAGGATAAGGGGGAAATCTTTTATGACCGAGATGAGAAAACATTTTTCACACAGAGAGTGGTGAATCTCTGGAATTCTCTGCCACAGAAGGTAGTTGAGGCCAGTTCATTGGCTATGTTTAAGAGGGAGTTAGATGTGGCCCTTGTGGCCCTTGTGGCTAAAGGGATCAGGGGGTATGGAGAGAAGGCAGGTACAGGATACTGAGTTGGATGATCAGCCATGATCATATTGAATGGCGGTGCAGGCTCGAAGGGCCGAATGGCCTACTCCTGCACCTATTTTCTATGTTTCTATGTTTCTTTGCAGTATTTTAAATTGTATTAGCGAGTGCCTAACATTAACAGAACAGTTGTTTATATATAGAATGCTTTCCTCCCAACTATCTTTTAAAATTGTTAGGCCCAGTTCATCTTCCCAAGCTCGCCTAATTATTTCCGACGATGGAGTTTGTAAATTTAAAAGGGTATTATAAAGGTACGATATTAACTTATTTGAATCAGTCCTTCTATTCATGCATTCGTCTAGTATGTCTGGAACCATATGTTGACAGTCTTGTGTGTGTGATTTCACATAGTCTCGTATTTGAAGGTATCTAAAGTATTGGCTACCTTTCAAATGATATTTCGACTGTAATTCTTGAAATGAGAGGAGAGTCCCCGTCTCATAAAGGTCTCCCAGCTTTTTAATTCCTAAGCTTTCCCATTGTATAAACGCCATATCTAAAGTAGATGGTTTTAAACGCAGGATTATTGGCGATTGGTAAGAGAAGAGATACATTTCTCAATTTAAGGGTTGATTTCACCTGTTTCCAGATTCGTAAGGTGCTATGGATTATCGGATTTTTCTCATATGCTGATTTCTTCAGATTTATTGGAGAGAGAAGAATCGCGCCTATATTAAAAGGCAAACAATCTTCCCTCTCCATTATTAGCCAGTTTACCTGTTGGCATGTATCGGCCATCCAATAGATTACATTTTTAATATTCGTTGCCCAGGAATAGTAAAAAAAAATAGGGAGAGCTAGTCCGCTGATTTCTTTAGGTTTACATAAATGCCGTTTATGAATTCTGTGAGTTTTGTAATCTCAAATAAAGTTTGTGATCACAGAATCGAGTTTTTTTTTTTTTAATGTAGGGAGAAAAATCGGTATTGATTGAAATAGGTACAGGATTTGTGGAAGGAAGATCATCTTTATAGCATTTATTCTACCTATAAGGGAGATCGGAAGCGTTTTCCAAAGTTAAATAAGGGCATTTAGTTTGGTAATTAATGGTGGAAAATTTGCTTGAACTAAAGAAGGGTATTTTCTAGTCACGTAAACTCCAAGATATTTAAATTTTTCCGTAGCAATTCTAAAGGGAAATTTTAGGTGTGTCAGGTCTTGAGGTTTTATTGACATCATTTCACTTTTGTTCCAGTTTATTCTATACCCTGAAAAGGAACCGAATTCTTCTTTAAGATTTAGTATGTTTGGAATACTAAATTGGGAGTTGGTAATATATAATAGTACGTCGTCTGCATACAGCGATACCTTATTATTAGAATATTTAGTATTATAGCCATGAATATTCGGATGTACTCTTATACTTTCGTATGGCTGTATGGTGACCCCAAATTTCACTGTACCAATTGGTGCATGTGACAATAAATGTCTCTTGTCTCTCTTGTCTTGTCAATTCACTGAACTTGCCAGCCGTTGCTGGAAATACTGTTTTCATGTGAAACATTAGAGCACAAATTTAGATGGAAAATTTACAAGTTTGGAACATATTGTAAAATTTGGCAGAATATGAAAAAGACATCCGTGGAATCAGACATGTGGTGCATAGTGTTGATCGCTCAGTTGCACATCAGGCTTAAGTGACGCAGACTGGCAGATCCTGACGTCTCAGGATTGGAAATGCATAGGAGAAGAAAATATGTGCACACCATGTGCATTTGGCTCATTACAGTCCTGAAAATGAATAACATGATGTGATCAGATTATACTATAATCAGAGCAGCTGCACGTCGTGCCAGTAACACAGGCAGCAGCTGGTTCAACCACATTGGCCCATCTTCACAAAGAAGAGTTGGCTTGGTTATGATGCTTTAAGTTACCTCAAATGAATACAAGGATTTGTACCTTGATTTTTTCCATTTTATTTTAATCTCAGAAACAATCAATGGTTACAATCGCAGTTATAGAAAGATGGAGCATAGAAATAGGCCCTTCAGCCCACCTAGTCTATGGCAGTCAATAACCAGCCATTCCTATGTTAATTCATTGGACTAGAATTTAGAAATACAACGTGAAAAACTGGCCCACCAAGTCCACACCAAACAGTGATCACCCCATACACAGCACTATCCTACACTCTAGGGACAATTTACAATTTACAGGTCATAAGGGATAGGAGTAGAATTGGGCCATTCGGCCCATCATGTCTATTCTGCCATTCAATCATGGCTGATCTATCTCTCCCTCCTAACGCCATTCTCCTGCCTTCTCCCCATAACTTCTGACACCTGTACTAATCAAGAAATACAGAAGCCAATTAACCTACAAACCTGTACGTCTTTAGAATGTGGGAGGAAACCAGAGTAGAGAAACCCAGAGAAAACCCACACGGTCACAGGGAGAACGTACAAACTCCGCACAGACAGTACCTATAGTCAGGATCGAACCTGGGTCTCTGCCAATGTGTCAGCAACTTTACTGCTGCACCACTGTGCTGCCCAAATTTAATCCTAATCCATTTTATTCTCATTTTATTCCCATTGGCACCTTCATCCCATATTCTACCTCTTGACTATAAGCAAGGGGCAATCTACAGTAGTTAATTATCCTACCAGCCAGCATGGTGGGGGGAAATCAGAGCATGTGATGGAAAGCCACAGTCATAGGAAGAATATGCAAACAACAAACAACACACAGCCAGCACTGGAGATCAGGATTGAACGCGGGCTGCTGGAGATCTGAGGGAGAAACTCCACTTGCTGTGCTACTCTGCTGGCTTTGATTAATTACAGTTGTAAACCATTTCCATTTAGAAATGGTTGGCTATGGGGGGTTCAATTGTCACACTCTTTGGTTGGCAAAGGAGTTGAGTTTGTAGCTCTGTAGATTTGTAGTTGAATAACCTCTCTGTACTTTTTATAACTGTGTTGGTGTACATCTGAGTATGCTCTTATCAAGCATATTGGGCTGTCTTATTAGTTAGAGACGTGGTAAGAAGGCATGTTGTGTTCGTTGTTGCTTCCAGGTGTCAGAGGTTATGGGGAGAAGGCAGGAGAAGGCAGGAGAACGGGGTTAGGAGGGAGAGATAGATCAGCCATGATTGAATGGTGGAGTAAATTTGATGGGCCGAATGGCCTAATTCTGCTCCTATTCCTTATGACCTTATGACCTTATGATTTGGGGAGTAAGCTGGAACGGGGTACTGATTTTGGATGATCAGCCAAATCTGAGGAAGGACATTATAGCCATAGAGGGAGTGCAGAGAAGGTTCACCAGACTGATTCCTGGGATGTCAGGACTTTCATATGAAGAAAGACTGGATAGACTTGGCTTATACTCGCTAGAATTTAGGAGATTGAGAGGGGATCTTATAGAAACGTACAAAATTCTTATGGGGTTGGACAGGCTAGATGCAGGAAGATTGTTCCCAATGTTGGGGACGTCCAGGACAAGGGGTCACAGCTTAAGGATAAGGGGGAAATCCTTTAAGACCGAGATGAGGAAACACTTTTTCACACAGAGAGTGGTGCATCTCTGGAACTCTCTGCCACAGAGGGTAGTTGAGGCCAATTCATTGGCTATATTTAAGAGGGAGTTAGATGTGGCCCTTGTGGCTAAGGGGATCAGGGGATATGGAGAGAAGGCAGGTACGGGATACTGAGTTGGATGATCAGCCATGATCATATTGAATGGCGGTGCAGGCTCGAAGGGCCGAATGGCCTACTCCTGCACCTATTTTCTATGTTTCTATGTTTCTATCATATTGTAATTAATTTAGTAGCCAAGTATGTAAACATACAAGGAATTGGATTTGCCAACAGTCATACAAAAGAGCAATAAGATACATAACCACATAAAAAAATAAACATAGACTTAAACAGCCACCACAATGGCATGTGAGAATCCCCAGGGCACACAGCATACGCGGAGACCCACAGTTCAATGTCCGGGCCACACACGCACTCCTTCACCGTGATTTAATCAAAGTTGTACCAACTACTGTAACTCTCTCCGCAGTCCCTGTCCACCTGAACAGTCAGATAGCCGTCCACAATTGCACTAGACTCCGGGATGTCCTCATGGAGCCATGTCCATGGAGCCATGTCCTCAATGAGCCATATTGAATGATAGTGCTGACTCAAAGGGCCGAATGGCCTATGCTTGCACCTATTTTCTATGTTTTTAAGTTTCCAAAAATCATTGACGTCATGCATGTGCTGTGAAGAAAAGTGCTGCGATTTAGATCATTAACGTAAAATTGTATCTTTATCATTTCAAAGGAAACTGGTGATAATATTGTGCAGTTTCTTGCAATCAAAATACTGAAGTAATTATGAGGACAAAAATGACTGGGCTTTCAAGGATGTCATTATCTAACCTCTGGCAAGTCTTACTGTTCACCTAGGCAAACAATTTTGGTGAATGCCAATGGATAACATGCCCTTTGCCTGAGCATGCATTTACATGCTATATCCAATAGCAGGTCTAATGGATGTCCAAAAGCACGGATGCATTTTAGTCACCTGCTATAATGAAGAGGTGGAGAAATCCATCAATATTTCTGGATATAAGGGATGTCTTGTCACCACTGAACCACCTCTCACACCCCACACTCCAAACTTAGGTAAATTTACACTGCTAACTCAAATCCCCAGCTGCCCAGCAGCCAAAATGGCTCCAAAACTTCTATTAATATTTAAAAGTGCCAACGTAGAATTCATTCTTGTAATTCTTGCAATTCACGCTATTTATGTTGTTGCATGGCAGGTACGGCTGTTTTAACCTGACACATTGGCCTTGTTAATGGAATAAGGGGCACACAAGCCTAGATGAGAGACTGCATCCAAACGCTATCTCTTCAGGTAGTGATAGTTTCCCCAGCGATTCATTTATCTGAAGGATAACTGTTAAAAGGTAGGATATTTTCATATTTTGGCTCTCCAAAAACCTATCACAGATCCAATTACAGTCAGCATTTTCAGAAATTATATTAAATGCAGAACATGTCTGCCAGAACACTGAACATTTATGTCAGAGAGAATTTTGGTTTGTTGAACTGCTATGTTCATTTGATAGACTCAGCTTGCAATTGCCTGTTCGACCACGTTTTAAACTAGAAACACTCTATGACCACGTTTTAACTCAGAAAACCAGTTACTAAACATTTTAACTCCCCCTCCCTTTCCCACATTGACTTTACTGCCCTGGGCCTCCTCCATTGTCAGAGTGAGGCCCAGCGCAAATTGGAGGAACAGCACCTCATATTTCGCTTGAGTAGCTTGCACCCCAGCGGTATGAACATTGACTTCTCCAAATTGCCCTTGCTTTCCCTCACTTTCCGTCCCCTCTCCCTTCCCAGTTCTCTGACCAGTCTTACTGTCTCTGACTACATTTTATTTATGTTTGCTTTGTTGTTACCTTTCCCCAACTAACAATGATCTATTCTACATGTTCCTCGATCTGCATTCCCTTTGTCCTGTTTTCACACCTTACACTTCCTTATCTATACAATTCCTTATCTATGTACCTCAGATTCCCCTGCCATCAGTCTGAAGATGGGTCTCGACCAGAAACATCACCCATTCCTTCTCTCCTGAGATGCTGCCTGTCCCGCTGAGTTACTCCAGCATTTTGTGTCAATTTGCAATTGCCTCATGCAAGATCATTTCCACTTGTTTAGTAAGTAAGTAAGTAAGTAATTTTTATTTATATAGCACTTTAAAATCAAATCACGTTGAAGCCAGAGTGCTTTACAGAGAAGAAATTAGATTTCCATACATCCATATAAAATAAAAAATAAAAAAAACTCAGTACACTATAGGAGTCCCCCCACAGCAGAATCCACTGTGAGGGAAGGCACCAAAAAGTCCAGTTCTCCTCCTCCTCCTCCTCATAGTCCACCCGAGGTCGGGGCCTATTGTGGCCTCCACAGCCAGTCTGATGTTTTCAGGCCCTCTTGCTGGGAAGCTAGAACTCCGGCGTCGGGTGAACACTCCTCAGCAGCTTGGAATGTCTAAAGCGGCCGCTCCCTCCCCGGAGACCGCGACACCCCTAGTCCTCAGGCCGCGCCGGTTGGAGCTCCGACTCTGGCGATCTCGGATCCCAGGCTCCGCGGTGTTTTAAATCCAGCGCCGCCCGCCCACGGCTGTACGCCCGCAGTCACAGCTCCTCGGGTGTTGGAGTCGGCGGTCACCGCACTCCGGAGCTTACCGCACGGCGACCCGGTAAAGCATCACCCGCTCTGTGTTGGTGTCCCAGCGCTGTGCCGCCGCCGAAGCTGTGGTCCTGGCAGGAAACGCTGCTCCAGATTTGATGGTAGGCCGCACGGAGAGGACGAAGATGCGATTCAGAGGGAAACCGCATCTCCGACCAGGTAGGACTGGGATTAATACAGTTTCCCCCTCCCCCCCGCCCCCCACATAAAAAGATTAGACCTCCAAAATAAAAGTTTTAGACTAAAAGAGTGAAAAGACGGACTGCAGGCAGGCTGCCATACAAATGGCGCCCACTCCTGCACATCCGCCATTTAGTCATCAAACCTGCTGACATCCTTTACCTCTTGGGAACAGAGTTTTCCTGTCTCCCTCTCTCTTTTGCCTCCTTAGTCTCCCAGCCTGTGGAAAGAATAAAATATACTTTTAAAATATGTGCAGACCACTGGAATATCTGAAGTAATTTTACTCCTCTTAAGTATGGACGGCATAGTGGCGCAACAGTAGAGTTGGCTTCTCAGCGCGCCAGGGAACTGGATTTGATCCTGACTATGGGTGCTGTCTGTGCAGAGTTTGCACATTCACTTTCTGACTACATGATTTTCCTGGTGCTCATGTTTCCTCCCGGCTCCCCATCTCAAAGACATGCAGATCTGTAGGTTAATTGGCTCCTGTAAATTATCCCTGGTGTGTAGGATGGAACTGTATGGGTGATCGATGATCGGTGTGGACTTGGTGGGCCGAAGGGGTTGTATCCATGCTGTATCTCTAAACTAACATATTAATATCTGCAAGTAAGAGGGAAGTTCCTAAGATTGTCCTTAATGAATGATATATTGCGAGTTCCTGATATATATTGAAGTTTTCCACAATTAATCCCTTGGGTAAAGTCTCTTTGCATAAATCTTCTTATTGAGTGCACACACAAGATTAGAAGTTGTTCAGCAAGAGCCGAACATTTTATCTATGTTTATATTAATGTTATTATGTTTATGTTAACTAAGATGACAGTAGATAATTGATAGCTTTTGTGATAATTATTTTCCTTTGCCTTCTGTGTTTACTTTATTTCCATCAATAATTTGTATTGTTGTAAGTTTTTGATTACTACTCATGAAGGCAAAATAAAGATGAGTTCCAAATCAAATCATTGTAATAATCTAACAGAAGTGACTCAGAAAATAGAATCATATACTTACTACAGATAACTGAAAATGTTTTCTTAGATCCTATTCATCGGTACACAAATAGTGACCTGGATTCATAATCAAATTTGATTGCCCCAAGGTGCCTGTATGACTCGACCCTTTCCATTGGCTGGTTGTTGACTAACAGAGTGGGGGTGATGGAAGGACCTTTACGGAAGTCAACAACCAACTCCTTTGTTTTGGAGGTATTGAGGTCAAAGCAGTTCCGCCTGCACCACTCTGCAAAAATGTCCATCTCAGACTGTAGCCGTCCCTGTGAGTTGGTGGTGTCCATGATCACAGTGTCATCAGAGTATTTAATATATGTTATACCTGAGTTAGTGCTCCTGCAGTCGTTTGTGTATAGTGTGTACAGAACCGGTGAGATTACAGAGCCTTGTGGGGCTCCTGTGTAGACTGTCTTGGATGAACTGAGGTGACCGTTGACTCAGACCCTCTGGTGTCTATCTGTTAAGAATGAGAGGATCCAGAGGATCAGGTGCGGGTTGACATCCATCTGGAGCAGTTTTCGTCCCATCAGGTGATGTTGTAGAGAGTTAAAGGCGCTAGAGAAGTCCACAAAGACCAGTCTAATGAATGATTTGGGCTTCTCAAGATGGGTATAGGCGCCATGCAGCAGCGTTAGTACAGCGTCATCCGCACCCCTGTGCCATTTGTATGCAAACTGAAAAGGGTCAGCATGCATACTGACCTCCTCCTGAAGCTGGGAAAGAATAAGCCTTTCAAAGCCTTTCATGACCAAAGATGTTAATGCCACAGGCATTGTAGTCATTGTCACAGGTGGGCTTGCTCTTTTTGGCTGCAGGGCAGATGGTTGAGGATTTCCAGAGTGATGGGATTGAATGGTCTGACAGGGAGCGGTTGAAGAGATTACAGAAAACACCAGCCAGCTGGCTGCAACCGGCCACAGATCTGGTCAGGTCCTGGTGCTTTGTTCGGTTTCATCCTCCTCAGCATGAGTTCAACCTCCCCCTGTCGCAGCTCCAGGTTTACTTGGGTAGTTAACATTGGAGTGAGCTCAGCTATTAGCTCCTCCCTCTCCTGTGAGTAGTCAGACTGGTCAAACCTGCAGTAGAATTGATTAAGGCTCTCTGCCATGTTGACAGAGTCTTCTGACCAGGTGTTTGATGATTCTGAGTTGTTGTTGGGGAGGCCAGCCAGTGTTTTAATGCTTTGCCAGGCATTCCTGGCTTTATCTTCCCGAAAGAGTTTCTCAACTCTCTCCTTGTACCCTCTCTTTGCTGCTTTTATTTCTTTGTTGAGTCTATTTTGAATGAGTTTCGACTCAATTCTGTTTCCTGAGTTGAATGCAATTTTCTTTTCTTTCAGAGTTAATTTCAGAGCTTTTGTGATCCAGGGCTTATTGTTAGAGAATACCTTTACAGTTTTTGTATGGACAATCATTTCCTCGCAAAAGGTGATATAGTGAGTAACCACATCAGTGGCTTCCTCAAGACTGTTCCCTTGGGTTAACACCTCCCAGTCTGTACAGTCAAGGCAGCCCTGTAGAGTCTTAACCACATTATCATCCCACTTTTTCACCAGCTTCTTAGCCACGCCCTCTCTCTGCAGTTTTGTGCAGTAGGCAGGAATCAGATGAACAACATTATGGTCTGCAGTACTAAGAGGTGTTTTTTTGTATGCTTTATATGCGTTCTTTACATTCCCATAACAGAGGTTGATTGTTCTGTCACCCCTGGTGGCGCATGTAACATACTGTTGGTAAGTTGGGAGTGTCTTATTTAGCCTGCAGCCATTAAAATCCCCTAGAATGAGAACAGGGGAATCTGGAGATGCACATTCAATCTGATGGACAGACGCAGCTATGGCCTCTGACGCGCGTGTGACCTTGCCTGAGGGGTGGATGTAAACAAGTACTAGAGCCAGCTGACCAAACTCCCGGAGGAGATACTTGGGTCTGAATGACACAGCAAGCAGCTCTAGATCAGGTGTACAGCAGGAGTCTTTGACATCCACAGTTCTGCTCCAGTCCTTATTAAAATACACACACAGCCCACCCCCGTGTCTCTTCAGGCTACTCACAGTGTCCCGGTCCAATCTGAGCGGAGTACCGAATCCATCCAGTGAGAGCTCTGAGTCCGCGATCGTGTTATCCAGCCAGGTTTCCATGAGGCAGATCAAACTGGCCTCCTTGTACGCCCACTGGCAAGAAATGTTTGCCTGTAGTTCATCCAGTTTATTGCGTAAGGAGCGAACATTGGCGAGCATGATAGAGGGGAGTGGCGGACATTTCTGTGTGCCGGTGAGTCCCTTCAGCCTCTGCCTCACTCCCCCTCTCCTTCCCCGCTTCCTCTTCGGAGCTCTTCGTCGGTGGTCGCAGCCCGGTCCGCGTTGTCTCAGTATCAATTCCCCACAGTTGTCCAAGTTCGGTGCTGGGTAACCCATATTCCGCAGAAGCAGCAGGTCGTCCCGGTTATACCGCAGAATTTCGCTTCCATGTCTCCCTGATACTACCATTTGCACTTCGACTGTCCAGAGCAGCAGCAACAGCAGCACGCACTTCCTCATCATGAAAAGTGTACTTTACAAGCTTTGATCTCACTATGATGATACGTCCAAGCAGGACAAACATTAATAAGAACCGTGGTAACACTCATTCAACCACATGCAGTCAGAAACACACTTAATAACTAGACAACTTAAACGCACGGGAAGACGCTCACCATCTGTCGCCATTACAGTGCATAGCTTGTCCCATACACCCCCCATCCTCTGTGTGAAAAAGTTGCTCCTCAGGTTCCTATTAAATCTTTACACTCTCACCTGGTTCTAGATTCCCCTACTCTGGATTAAAATCTGTGCATCGACCTTAGCTCTTCCCCATGACTTTATACACATAATTTATATGCATAAGATCATCCTCATCCACCTGCATTGCAAGGAATAAAATTCTCGCCTGCCCTAAATCCCTCTGTTCTACAAAACACCGCATATCTCTGCCATTTACTGTGAAGATCCTGCCCTATTTGATTTTCCAAAATGCGACACTTAGTACTTATTTGCATTAAACTCCATTAAACATACCTCAGCCCACTTGCCTAACTGATCAAATGCTGCTGTAATATTTGATAACCATTTTCACTATCTACAATACCACCCATTTTAGTGTTACCTGCAACTTTACTAATCATGCCTTCTACATTCTCATCCAAAGTGTTGGTATAAACCACAAACAGCAATGGCCCAGCACCGAACCCTGAGCCACAACAGTCGGAGAAAAACCTTCCCCCATCACCCTCGGCTTCCTTCCATGAAGCCACTTTTCCATCCAGTCAGCTAGCTCTTCCTGGATCCCTTGAGATGTAATCTTCTAGAGCAGCCTGTATTGCAATACAAATTGATGACAAATAGATAATATCTATGGCTCTGCCCTCATCAACATTTTTGGCCATTTCTTCAAAAAACTCTACTTATTGATGAGACACAATCTCCCAAGCATGCTGACCATTCCTGATCAACCCTCTTTATCCAAATGGTCAAGGTCATAAGGAATAGGAGTAGAATTAGGCCATTCCGCCCATCAAGCGCCATTCAATCATGGCTGATCTATCTCTCCTTCCTAACCCCATTCTCCTTCTCCCCATAACCTCTGACACCTGTACTAATAAAAAATCTAGCAATTTCTGCCTTAAAAGTATCTACTGACATGGCCTCCACAACCTTCTATGGCAAATAATTCCACAGTGTCTAATGATGATTCATAAATCTCTGCCATGGCGCCTCCAACTTCTTCTCTAGCTTCCCCGTGTCCTCCAATAGATCAGAGGCAGATGGGAAATGCAGTAGGTTGGTAAATGTCATTGGAGGTGGACGGCAGAAATGTTTAAAGCTAAATTTAATCGGAATAGTATAAATGTCCCATAAAGACACTTCTGTTGAACAGTTTGAGAATGATTGTCAATAAGCCGGGGATTTTCCAGTGCCTTCATGTGTAATATCTTGGCCAGTTGAAGATTGCAGATCAGAAAAATTGCCCGCTAATCCTGTTCATCAACACTTTTATGCTTGTAAGTATATAACCTAATGCATAGAGTAAACCCTGACTTTTGCATTAAGTGTAATAAGCAGCTCGGTGTTCTAGTCTGCTTTAACTCCATTTGTCTTTTAATTTGGAAAATCAATACAAATTAAGAGTGCAAATGACATAATGAGGTGGCCGGGAAAGCCCTCGATTTACAAACCTTGGCCACACATTTGTCACATTGGAGTATGCTTATTAAATATCTCTCTCTGGGTGCTCGGAGCAATGTGCAGAAAGTAGAATGATCACAGGGGGGAAAAAGTCAATGTTCAAGAAGATTTAGCTCTGAGGGCTAACGGAATCAAGGGATAAGGGGAAAAAGTCGGAACGGGGTACTGATTTTGGATAATCAGCTATGATCATATTGAATGACGTTGCTGGCTCGAAGGGCCAAATGGCCTACTCCTGCACCTATTTCTATGTTTGCATCTTCAATTTTTTGAGAAAATGCCTATGTTCTGAAATGAACATCCCTGTAGCTTGTTAACCTGTTGTATCTGTTGCATTTAATTTCTGACAAGCACAGATAAGCTATAGCTCAGTGACCCCCAAGAAGAAAAAAAACTGCAAATGGGTCCAAAGCTAATATCACACTTGCATACTTTCCAATTTAGCAATGCCAGTAAACAAACGTGCTGTTCCTATTATTGTTCGGTGTGTAGGGAGAATGTACACAAGGTCATTAAAGGTTAATAGTGGATTAGTCAACCGGGTTGTGTGTGAGGATTAACTGATTGAGTCCGCTTCCTTGCCTAGGATCCTGCTGTGTCACCAGATGAAGAACGGTGCAATTCCTCGCCAATTACTTTCCATTTCAGTCGAGGAAGTCGGTTAGGAAATCTGGCCAGAACTGAAATCAGCACACAGCCTTCACTAACTAACAGATGTATTACAAAGACAACGAGGATGCCATTTTCATTGGGGGTTGGAAATGAAACAAGAAAGAAAGCAGCCGCTTGACTGTGAAATAAAAACACTACCGAAAATAAAGGACTGACGGAAAGTTTCCACAAACTTGTCCAAATTTAAAGTGCGGGAGGAACCGGTAGAAATCTAGTCCCCTTGCAAAGTCAGGGGAAAAAAAGGACCTGTCATTCGGAGTATTATGTAACACTGTTCAAAATTCAAAAATAAATACGTGGTTTAAAGGGGGGTCATAAACAAATTCAGCAGATGCAGAATATCAGATAAATGTAACTTTTCAGAGTCCAACGTTAAGTTGCTGAAATAATGCTCCTTTTAATTTTCAGTCAGGTTGCTTAATGTTTGCAGCTGAATATTGAACTAAGCATTCAAACCTTTTCTACGGCTCAAGAGAAGTAGTTCTATGCCTGGACTGTTGGTTAGCAGTTTCAAGTCTCCTCCCTAAATGTCCTTTACCATTGGAGTCACCTCGCAACTGGGAGATCATGCTATTGGCAGGGACGTTGGAAACCATATATTTCCTGAGGCTGCTGAAAGTCATTTATCTGCAGTAAAACACAAAGTGCTGGAGTAACTCAGCGGATCAGAATAAGGTTCCCGACCAGAAACATTGCCTTTCCATTCCCTCCGCAGATGCTACCTGACCCACTGAGTTACTCCAGCACTTTGAGTTTTACTCACGATTCCAGTATCTACAGTATCTCGTGTCGATGTTTGTCCTCCTACTTTATTTTACAACTCCGGCAATGGTTTATTATCTGGGGGTCTTGAAACATGTACCTTGCTTGTGGGAGAGAACTATGCTTTAGTTGCATGGGATTAGCGATTACACTTATCTGTTTGAAAGTAAATCAGAGACGTTTCCCTCTCAGAAGAAGCACTGACATATATCTTGGCTATTGAACGTCGAAAATCTATTCAGTTAAATGTGTACGCCAGAAGATGATACAAGCTTCATGCAACAGTACTGCAGCATTAAAAAGGTGGGCATGAGTATTCCATGTAGTAATGACAATGTCCTAGAGTGACTGAGTAGTGATGGTCTAGACTGCTATAATATTTGTGTGAAGCTGAAGTGAGTACTGCAACCTGCATCCTCTCCATGGGGTTGTTTACTTCCAACACTTTAACATTTCTTGTTTACACTCTTGCTTCAGCTCACCTCTTCTTAACCACTCCAATGTTTTCTTGGAGAAACTGCCATCTTCCACCCTCCAAAAATAAGTTCAAAACAAATCTCTGTTACAGATACTTTGATAGATCAAGTTCCATTCTCACATCATGTGCCCACCAGCTACAATGGTTCCCTGACCACCTGTGGCTTTATTTGTGAATTCTCATCTTACTATTTAAATTTCTTCTTGGACTCAGCCTTGGAATCTCTGTTTCCTCTATCTCTGCAAACTCTAGTGTTTCTCTTTTGGTCTCTTTGGTCCAGCCCCCTGCCCTGCATACTGAGATTGCTCTTTCTGATCCTCTTACCGGAAAATGTATTCACCTTTAGTATTACAAGTCATTGACGGAATTGGGGATTTTCTGTTTCAGTGAAGCAAACATCTTGCCCACAGGCCAGCATATTGCTTAAACAGATCCCATTCCTTGCGTGAAATTTGGCACTGGAGGCTACGTAAAATAATCTGGAACAATAACGTGGAACAATTTTAAAAAGTTAACATTAGTTAAAAGTAAAATATTCTTAATGCTTTGTAAAGTAAATATAAAATATGGAAATTACTTATTTGATCAGCCAGCATTTGCAGAGCAAAGTTCTGATGAAGAGTTCTGATGAAAGGCTTTTGACCTAAATCACTTTGTTTCTCAGGAGGCTCTCTCATCTGCTGTGTTTGCAGTAATTATCTCCTAAATTCTTGTATGACATTATGGGGCAGAATTCCATGTTTGATCTCTGGCAGTAGATGTTTCAGGTTCCAATGACTTCAATGGAATTAATGAATGGGAGGTGAGGCATCATATCCTGTTAAACATATCCTATTCATTTATGCTTTATGCTTAAAATCCCCAGTTAATGCAAAAATATTGTCATAATGCTCATCAGAATCAGGCAGGAAAAACTGTCAAGATTGACACGTGATGAAAGTAATAACAAATCTTATGGCTATTTCCAGACTTCAGGGATGAGACTCCAGTGTTCATCTTGATTGTGGCCTAATCAGTGTTCTACTTGACTGTGGGTCATTTGAGGTCCATAATATCAGGTCATCCGTGCATTATTTTTCAATCTAATAATGATGTACAACTAGTAGAAGTGCAATGAGCATCAAATGAAAAAATCATGCATGCATTAATGTTGCTTTACCAAGGAAACAGAAACTCAGTAAACGAATTTGCAATTGCAGAAGGCAGACAATAAAGTGAATCCTCAGTAACAGATGCCATGTTAAATATTAACGGCTACATTCTCAAATAAATGTATGTTTCCTAGCAGAAGTGCAGGATGACTGAACATTTCAAGTTTCCTTCATCCATTCATAAGCTGGTTTGCTGTCTCCAAATTCAATTTTCAGAAAATATGCAATGCAACTATTTGAGCCCAAAAGCAATCAGTTCAGATCTGACACAAAGTGCTAGAGTGACTCGGCAGGTTAGGCAGCATCTTTGGAGAACATGGATAGGTGATGTTTCATATTGAAGAAGGGTCATGACACAAAACGTTGCTTATCCATGTTCTCCAGAGATGTTGCCTGACCAGCCGAGTCACTCCATCACATTGCGTCCTTTTTTCTGTAAACCAGCATCTGCAGATAGAAACATAGAAACATAGAAAATAGGAGCAGGAGGCCATTTGGCCCTTCGAGACAGCACCGCCATTCATTGTAATCATTGCTGATCATCCACAATCAGTAACCCGTGCCTGCCTTCATCCCATATCCCTTGATTCCGCTAGCTCCTAGAACTCTATCTAACTCTCTTTTAAATTCATCCAGTGAATTGGCCTTGACTACCTTCTGTGGCAGAGAATTCCATAAATTCACAACTCTCTGGCTGAAAAAGTTTTTTCTCATCTCAGTTTTAAATGGACTCCCCTTTATTAGAAACACAGAAACATAGAAACATAGAAAATAGGTGCAGGAGGAGGCCATTCGGCCCTTTGAGCCAGCACCACCATTCATTGTGATCATGGCTGATCGTCCCCAATCAATAACCTGTGCCTGCCTTCTCCCCATATCCCATGATTCCACTAGCCCCTAGAGCCACTATTCTTAGACTGTGGCCCCTGGTTCTGGACTCCCCCAACATTGGGAACATTTTTCCTGCATCTAGCTTGTCCAGTCCTTTTAAAATTGTATATGTTTCTATGATACCCTCTCATCCTTCTAAATTCCAGTGAATCCAAGCCCAGTCTTTCCAATCTTTCCTCATATGACCAAATCTGCACACAATACTCCAGATGTGGTCTCACCAGGGCCCTATACAACTGCAGGACCTCTTTACCCCTATACTCAAATCATCTCATTATGAAGGCCAACATACCATTTGCTTTCTTCACTGCTTGTTGTACCTGCATGTTTACTATCAGTGACTGGTGTACAAGGGCACCCAGGTCTCGTTGCACTTTGCTTTTTCCTAATCTGACACAATTGAGATAATAATCTGCCTCCTTGTTCTTGATGCCAAAGTGGATAACCTCACATTTACCTACATTATACTGCATCTGCCATGCATCTGCCCACTCACACAACCTGTCTAAGTCACCTTGCAACCTCCTAGTATCCTCTTCGCAGTTCACACTGCCACCCAGCAGTGTATATCAGTAACATCTGCAAATTTGCTAGTGTTACTTTTAATCCCATCATTTAAATCATTAATATATATTGTAAATAATTACGGCCCCAGCAGAGAGCCTTGCGGCACTCCACTCGCCACTGCCTGCCATTCTGACAGGCACCCGTTTATTCCTACTCTTTATTTCCTGTCTGCCAACCAATTCTCTATCCATGTCAATACCCTGCCCCCAATACCATGTGCTCTAATTTTGCCCACTAATATCCTGTGTGGGACCTTATCAAAGGCTTTCTCAAAGTCCAGATACACTACATCCACTGGCTCTCCACGTTTTCTAGAGCCACCTCCTTGAGTATCCTGGGATGCAGACCATCAGGCCCTGGGGATTTATCAGCCTTCAGTCCCATCAGTCTACCCAATACTATTTCTCGCCTAATGCAAATTTCTTTCAGTTCCTCTGTCTCCTTAGATCATCTGTCCTCTAGTATATCTGGGAGATTGTCTGTATCTTCCTTAGTGAAGACAGAACCAAAGTATTTGTTCAACTCTTCTGCCATTTCCTTGTTCCCCATAATAATTTCACCTGTTTCTGCCTTCAAGGGACCCACATTTGTCTTTACTAATCTTTTTCTCTTAACATACCTAAAGAGGCTTCTACTAGCCTACTTTATATTCTTGGCCAGCTTACCCTCGTACTTCATCTTTTCACCCCGTATTGCCCTTTTAGTTACCTTCTGTTGTCCTTTGAAAGTTTCCCAATCCTCTGGCTTCTGGCTACTCTTTGCTATGTTATACAGCTTTCCTTTTAGTTTTATTCCATCCCTAACCTCCCTTGTCAGCCATGGTTGCCTCTTACTCCCCTTAGAATCTTTCTTTCTCTTTGGAATGAAATGGTCCTGCATCTTCTGGATTATGCCCAGAAATTCCTGCCTTCCAGTCGACCATTGCCAGCTCCTCTCTCATGCCTTCATAGTCCCCTTTGTTCAACTGCAACACTGACACTTCTGATTTAATCTTCTCCCTCTCAAATTGCAGTTTAAAACTTATCATATTATGGTCACTACCTCCTAGCAGTTCCTATACCTTGATGTCCCTTATTAAATCTGGTTCATTAGACAATACTAAATCCAGAATTGCCTTCTCTCTGGTAGGCTCCAGTACAAGCTGCTCTAAGAATCCATCTCGGAGGCACTCTACAAACTCCATTTCTTGGGGTCCAGAACCAATCTGATTTTCCCAGTCTACCTGCATATGAAATCTCCCATCACCACAGTGGCATTACCTTTGTTAAATGCCAATTGTAATTCCTGCTGCAATTTGCACCCAATATCCAGGCTACTGTGTAGGGGCCAGTAGATAACTCCCATTAATGTCGTCTTACCTTTACAATTCCTCAATTCTATCCACAGCGACTCTACATCGTCAGTCCCTATGTCACCCCTCACAAGGGACTGAATTTCATCCCTCACCAACAGAGCTACCCCTCCTCCCCTGCCCACCTTCCTGTCCTTTCTATAGGACTTATAACCCTGAATATTCAGTTCCCAGTCCCGATTCTCCTGCAGCCACGTCTCTGTAATCCTCACAATGTCATATCTACCAATCACTAACTGAGCCTCAAGCTCATCCACTTTACTTCTTATGCTTCGTGCATTCATATATAATACTTTTAATCCTTTATCACCTCACCTTTCACATCAATTCCTATTTCACTTGGCCATACGCTCCTATCCCTTCGTGAGTTTTCCGCCCCGTTAATTCTGGTGTCTTAACTTTTCCTATACTCTCTTTCCCTTTAACTCCATCCTTGTATTTCCAATTTGTCTCCTCCCCCTCCCCCCCACACACACTATTTGTCTCCTCCCTGCCCACTATAAGATCCTTGTTTTTACAATCAGTTACGTTTTTGTTCCTGCTATTGAAAAAAAGTCAAATGCATGTTGCATTAATATTGCATAATGGCTTTTGGTGACACAAACCAGACAGACCAGGCAAACGCTGAAACATCCAGAACGCTTGTCATAGAAAAACGCTAATGGTTATAAAGTCTTGGAAAACTGCATCGAATACCAGTAACACAATAATATTTTATGTAGTCTAAAACTTACTCCACTACAGATACTTAGGAGATATTTAGATAAATATTTGAAGTAGAAACTATGCAAAAGACAAAAAATGCTGTGAAATTGATAAGAGAAGATTCGTGAAAGTGATTAGTAGCAAATTAGGGAAAGTGATTAGTAGCAAACCTCGAAGGACGTACAGGTTAGTAGGTTAATTGGCTTGGTATAAATGTAAATTGTCCCTAGTGTGTGTAGGATAGTGTTAATGTGCTGGGATCACTGGTCGGTGCGAACTCGGTGGACCAAAGGGTCTGTTTCCATGCTGTATCTCTAAACTAAACTAAACTAATTTAAGTATGATGCTAATGCCAGTGCGGTAAATGGACCAAATTACCGTCATCAGTTTTGAAGTTCCAATGATCCTGTAAATGATCCTTAGATCTGCTTTATTACATAAACTTAAATACAAACTTATTGTTGATACGTGCCATTATTTCTTTCGTTTCTCCAACATGGGTTGATTAAACAATGTAAATGACTTACCCTGAATCGTGCAGTACTTGGTAATAGAAACATAGAAACATAGAAAATAGGTGCAGGAGTAGGCCATTCGGCCCTTCGAGCCTGCACCGCCATTCAATATGATCATGGCTGATCATCCAACTCAGTATCCTGTACCTGCCTTCTCTCCATACCCCCTGATCCCTTTAGCCACAAGGGCCACATCTAACTCCCTCTTAAATATAGCCAATGAACTGGCCTCAACTACCTTCTGTGGCAGAGAATTCCAGAGATTCACCACTCTCTGTGTGAAAAATGTTTTTCTCATCTCGGTCCTAAAAGACTTCCCCCTTATCCTTAAACTGTGGCCCCGCGTTCTGGACTTCCCCAACATCGGGAACAATCTTTCTGCATCTAGCCTGTCCAACCCCTTAAACATTTTCTAAGTTTCTATAAGATCCCCCCTCAATCTTCTAAATTCTAGCGAGTACAAGCCGAGTCTATCCAGTCTTTCTTCATATGAAAGTCCTGACATCCCAGGAATCAGTCTGGTGATCCTTCTCTGTACTCCCTCTATGGCAAGAATGTCTTTCCTCAGATTAGGAGACCAAAACTGTACGCAATACTCCAGGTGTGGTCTCACCAAGACCCTGTACAACTGCAGTAGAACCTCCCTGCTCTTATACTCAAATCCTTTTGCTATGTATGCTAACATACCATTCGCTTTCTTCACTGCCTGCTGCACCTGCATGCCTACTTTCAATGACTGGTGTACCATGACACCCAGGTCTCGTTGCATCTCCCCTTTTCCTAATTGGCCACCATTCACATAATAGTCTATTTTCCTGTTTTTGCCACCAAAGTGGATAATCTCACATTTATCCACATTCTATATTCCTGGTGGAATAAAACTGGTGAAAAAAAGGTCTTACCTTCCACTACCTGCAACCTCCGGCAACCACCTTCAATTAGCATCGCAACCGGCTTCGACTAAAAAATTACCGATTTTTAAAACGGCAATCTATTTTTAGTCGCGGCCGGTTTTGAATTTTTTGAAATAATCGCCGGAACATAGAAGAAGAGGAAACCACTTTCGACTATTAGGGAGACTGACAAAAACCTCCGGGAACCTCCGGGAACCGCACGGAAACCTTGGGTGGGGCCCAAAGTCTCCAGAGGTTTCCGTTCAGGTTTCCTAAGTGGGACAGGGGCATTAGCATATTCTGCACACAAGGCATCTTTGGAACTCGCAGTCACTTTGGATACTTCAAGTGCTTGAAGGACTTCTACACAGGGCTTAGCCCCTGACGCCTTGTGGCAGGAGGACCTCAGAATATAATCCTAAAGCTTTTGCATTAGTTGCACCAGGATTCAGTGCATACCTTAGTATGTACACCTGTAGTCTGAAGTATGCCAGATGGCAACATTCCCTGATGGACTACCCGTTGTATTAGAAAATTAACAAGTTTCAGGCAGACCAAAATGCATCTTTCATCGACTCACTGATCTTCAAGCAGTAATTAATGTTTGGAGAGCACGCCCATCGTGTACGCGTGCAATATTCTGTCAAAAGCGCTCTCCTGGTGCAAGCTGACCAGGCAGGTATACACCCCAACCATCATGCACAAAGGTTATAGTAACCCCAGAACAGCATAAGGGTCTCAGAGATTTTTCTGCCAGGGACAGCACAAGTTTTGTCCAGGAGGACCACTGTCCCAGAACAGACTTGATCCGATTAGCGATGTCCTTGTAATCGACATTCAACAATGATATGGGTTACAAAATCCTGATGTCTGCGTTCTACCCCTTTTGCTTGTAGATGGAGTCCTTTCTCATTGATGCTGGTAAACAGACAGCCAAAAACTTGTAAATTTTGCAATTCCAGCAGGTCTGGGCCTATGCAGTCTAACAGAACTGTGTTATAACTCAGTTGGTAAGCCGCTGCTTCTGGAGTTTTATTCCTCTCTGGAACTTGGATGAAGCTAGAACAAACTCTCTCGCTGGCTGTTCTTAGACCTCTGTGATAGTGGAAAGGAAGTTCCAAGAGTCTCTGCTGTATGTGGCCTTTTTGAGATGCACACGCATTTGGATCACAGAGCTCCCCATTAACCTTTGAGAAGAAATTGCATGAGCATATCTCATTCCTTTCCACAGAACAGATGCTGGATCAAAGATAACTTTAGAGGAGCTTGAGGCAAAGAGCAAGGCTTGCCCATTCTTCACCTCTCGGACTTTCTCCCTTGCATCCACTCTTTAACCTGCAGGAGGAGAGGATTCTGCAAGTTTGTCTGGAGGTGACACAATTCTTGACTCTGTCTTGCTTTCTGAACCTCTTTGTGGATGAAGAACCTTTTGATTTTCTCCTTGGTTGCTTTTAACCAGTGCATTGAGGTGCTTCACTGTTCTTCAATCTGCCTTGTGGCTCCTTAATTCCTCCATGACCTCTGGGGTCAGCATCTTTTCTTTCAACTTCCATGTCCCCTTGTCTGCCTTCTCGTCTTTCTGTAGCTACAATCAGCCCAGCGTGATGTTGGTGGACTCACTGCAACGGCCTACGACACAGACAAAGTCTGTCCGAGTCTACCCTGAACCGTTTGGACTCACCAGATAAATTGCCGCGGTGCTTTGCGTGCAGGATTGCTGAAAGGTTCGCCCAGCATTGCAACTTGAACTGTTTCCATCAGGAGCCCGCAGGTGCTGTTGAGTCTGCCATCGGCACAGCCAGATTATACTGCTGCATCAATGATGAAGCCACCTGCCAGGACATTTGGCCAGGACATCGGCAAAAGCTGTGAGAGCCTTTGGAGGACAGCCAGACACTCGTTCTGCAGCAATGAGGCGCACACATTGATCAGCCTGAGCAGAGTGTTTATGTACATTATGTCCAGGATGAAAAAATGCCCACACAACCACATGTGTGAATTTGACCATGCGAATTCGCCTCCCTGCAGCAGGATACCTAAGCCAGAAGCACGACGTTCATTGCCCCTTTGATCATTCTGTATCACCAGCTACATGTCCAGCTGGCAAGCAGTAAGAGGAGGAGTAAAGAGTGGAGAAGGGAGGATACACCCTAAACAATACCTTTCTGGTTCACATGGAAATGCAGAGAACGGAGGGATATGGATCATGTACAGGAAGATGAAGTTATGCTCAGCACAGACATTATGAGCCAAAGGGCCTGCACTGTTCTATGCTCTGTAGCTCAGCTGTAATTGAATATTTGGTCCACCTGCATTATCAGTAAATATAAACCATAATATTCAGTTATCAATAGTCATGCCTTACAGCATTAGCGTTACTGCCTTACAGCACCAGAGACCTGGGTTTGATCCTGACCATGGGTGCTGTCAGTGTGGAGTTTGTATGTTCTCCCAGTGACCGTGTGGATTTTCTCCGGGTGCTCCAGTTTTCTCCTACATTCCAAAGAAGTACAGGTATGTAGGTTAATTGGTTTCTGTAAGTTGCTCTCAGTGTGCATGGTAGAACTAGTCTATGGGTAATCGCTCGTCGGAGTGGATTTATTGGACCAAAGGCTTGTTTCTACGCTATATCTCTAAACTAAACTAAATTAAACTGAACCTTCTTCTTGATGATGTTGGCCACAATGGGAATATAAAAGTCAAGATTAAATAAATGCTTCACGTCATGTTTCTAGATCAAACTGAGAAAATTGGATGGAAAAGTCTGGTAATCATTCAGTGACTGTCTTTTGCTTCTTAGCTGCTCTGCTCTACCATTCATTCTCTTGAAGAATCATACCCACCCATAGAAAGGTGCAACCGAGAGCCATACCATCAGCAGTTAGTCCTTATTGCCCAATAACAACCCTTTACTTTGTCAAGGTTACTCAAATAAAATGGCAGATTGGATTACTGCAAAATAAAAGCATTGTGAATTTTCCCAGGGAACCAGGCTTGCATGATGGAGACATGGGCACGTGCCGGCTGAGCTTTCAGCGCACTTATCACAAAGTTGGTGTGTGATGCTCACAAAGTGGTATGCGTGTAGCTAATGAGAAACCCAGACTATAGGGAAGCCTACAATCATTGTTAAGCCACACATACACAGCCAAGGGAAAACAACATACTCAATTCTCTTGAATCTGGTTCTGCCATCTCCTTTAAGCAGTAGTGAATGGCAAACTGTAAGATGTTGCAAGTTTACTTAACTCCTGTTGAGAGCAATGGCAATGCATTATATTTCATGGATACAGTGACCTTAGTCTCTGACTTCAGGCCCTGTTCCAAGGTTACAGTTATGGCAGGAGCAAGTGTAGTTTTTAGTCCAATGTCATTACTAATTGGCAAACACTTCACATCCTGTTTCTCATTGGACAAGGGTAGATAAATTATTCCTCAATTGCCCGTGACATCTACAGTGCATTCAGAAAGTATTCAGACCCCTTCACTTTTTCCACACTTTGTTACTTTACAGCCTTATTTTAAAATGGATTAAATTCATTTTTTTAATCAACCTACACACATTACCCCAGAATGAAGAAGCAAAAACAGGTGTTTAGAAATTTTTGCAAAGAAATTCAAAATAAATAACTGAAATATCACAAAAGTATTCAGACCCTTTGCTATGACACTCAAAATTAAGCAAAATTGTCCTTAGACCTCCGAGACAGGATTGTGTCGAGACACAGATCTGGGGAAGGGTATAAAACAATGTCTGCAGCATTGCAGGTCCCGAAGAGCACAGTGGCCTCCGTCATTCTTAAATGGAATAACTTTAGAGCCACCAGGACTCTTCATAGAGCTGGCCGCCCGGCCAAACTGAGCTATCGGGGGAGAAGGGCCTTGGTTAGGAAGGTAACCAAGAACCCGATGGTCACTCTGACAGAGCTCCAGAGTTCCTCTGTGGAGAAAGGAGAACCTTCCAGAAGGACAACTATATCTGCAGCACTCCACCAATCAGACCTTTATGGTAGAGTGGCCAGACGGAAGCCACTCCTCAGTAAAAGGCACATGACAGCCTACTTGGAGTTTGCCAAAAGGCCGCTAAAGGACTCTCAGACTATAAAAAAGATGATTCCCTGGTCTGATGAAACCAAGATTGAACTCTTTGGCCTGAATGCCAAGCGTCACGTCTAGAGGAAACCAGGCATCGCTCATCACCTGGCCAATACCAGACCTACGGTGAAGCATAGTGGTGGCAGCATCATGCTGTGGGGATGTTTTTCAGCGACAGGAACTGTGAGACTAGTCAGGATCAAGGGAAAGATAAACGGAGCAAAGTACAGAGAGATCCTTGATGAAAACCTGCTCCAGAGCATTCTGGACCTCAGACTGGGGCGGAGGTTCACCTTCCAACAGGACAACCATCCTAGGCACACAGCCAAGACAACGCAAGAGTGGCTTTGTGACAAGTCTGTGAATGTCCTTGAGTGGCCCAGCCAGAGCCCAGACTTGAACCCGATCAAATATCTCTGGAGGGACCTGAAAATAGCTGTGCATCGACGTTCCCCATCCAACCTGACAGAGCTTGAGAGGATCTGCAGAGATGAATGGGAGAAATTACCCAAATACAGGTGTGCCAAGCTTGTAGCATTATACCCAAGAAGACTTGAGGCTGTAATCGCTGCCAAAGGTGCCTCAACAAAGTACTGAGTGTAGGGTCTGAATACCTATGTAAATGTGATATTTCAGTTATTTATTTTACTTTGAAAAATTTGAAATGACATTGTAAAAATTTCTAAACACATGTTTTCGCTTTTTTATTATGGGGTATTGTGTGTAGATTAATGAATTAAAAAAATGAATTTAATCCATTTTAGAATAAGGCTGTAACGTAACAAAATGAGTAAAAAGTGAAGGGGTCTGAATACTTTCTGAATGCATGGTATGGGCTCATAATAGGAACCATTCTCAACTGAAACAAGGAACTGCAGATGCTGGTTTAGAAAAATACACCAAGTGCTGGAGTAACTCAGCGTGTCAGGCAGCATTAATGGAGAAGATGGATAGGTGACGCTTTCAGTCTGAAGAAGCGTTGCCAGTCGAAACATCACCTATCCAGGTTCTCCAGAGATCCTGCCTGAACCACTGAGTTACTCTACTAGGCTGTGGGCCAAGGAGCTTTTTCGTTCAAGTTCGTGACCCAACTCACGGAACTACCTGAATTTTTAAGATATTGAGTAAAATTATTATATATATCATACCTGAAACTCGTCAAGACCAAAACCTGCACATTTTTTTTTAATATGAGAAAATCTTCCAATTTTTCGAGTAGTAATTGTCCAATCAATGCACGTTTGACATTGAGGTCCGATGCAAATTGACCAATCCCGCGCTTTGTTTTATGGTCGCTAGGCAGCGAGGACCCTGGGATCATGGCTGCCTCCTCATTGCATCAAAACAATAACAAGGTTTCCAAGGAATAAAGGTAATGCTAACCTTGTTGATCATTTTGTTTTTCAATTGATTTATCTTCGTAAAGTTATGATTTGAACTGTTAAATAAAAATTATAAATAACAAATGTAGAGCCAGGGTTAGGGTTATGGTTAGGATTAGGGTTAGGGTTAGGGTTAGGGTTAGGGTTAGGGTTAGGGTCAGTCGGTCAGTTGGTCAGTCGGTCGGTCAGTCGGTCAGTCGGTCAGTCGGACAGTCGGTCAGTCGGTCAGTCTACCGGTCGGGCTTGTCGGTAGGCCGATGGATGCTGTGGAGGATCGGTCGGGCTGTCGGGACGTCAGGCCGCCGGTGGGTGGTGAGAGTGGCCAGGCCGCTGGTGGGTCGTGAGAGTGGTCAGCCGGGCCTGGCCGCCGGTGGGTGCTGCGAGTGGTCGGACGGCCGGTGGGTGCTGCGAGGGGTCGGTCGGGCAGTCGGTAGGCCGGTGTTGCAGTGAGCGAGCGGGCGGTCTGACGGAGCCGGCACTATGGTGGTGCTGAAGGAGGCCCGGGCGGTGTGCAGGGCAGTGCTGCTCCCCACTATCATCACCACGATGATCGAGAAGGGCATGCTGGTCGAAGTGGATGCGCTGCATGGCCACACGTATGGAGCCCGCAGCTGGTCCCAAAGCAGCTCCAGCTCCAGCCGTGGGCAGCTCTGGAAGGGGGGAGAGTTAGGTTTAGGGTTAGGGTTAGGCATTTTCCTGACAGTGGAAGATGCCTTAGCCTTCCCCCAGCCTGGCACTGCCCCAGTCCCACTATGGCCGTGACCTCCACTCTGCACACTGGCAGTCAGTGGGGTTCTGTAAACAGGGGAACCCACAGGAACTGCCCTCACCCATTAATTAGGCTGGTTGAGGAGCCGGACCTCTGCGGCAGTCTCATTCAAAATACACACTCATAATTATATTAATTATATTGTAGCGGCACCTGCTGGTGCTTGCAGGTAGTCGAACCCTACGGTCGGATTCCTCGGGCATGACACTGGGAGGGGTTGCGTTTTCGCGCGCTTTCTGGGCGATGCACCTTCAGTCGCTCTAGTCCACCGTTGTGGCTGGATCTGTCTTTTTGGCTGTTTGAGACCCATCGTTAGTTTGATCGTTTTACGAATAAAACTTAATTTAAAGCAACGACTCACGTCTCCATCCGCCAAATTGGTGACCCCGACACGTCCATCCGAAGTTGGACGAAGAAATGCAGGACAATTATTTTCCGGCCGGCAATTATCTCCCGTCTGCTGCCTTACCTTCGGGACCCGCCTGCAACCGCCAAGTACGACGGCCTCAAGGCCCTCCTGCTGCACACCTTCGGACTCAGCCGACGGGACCGTGCCGGCCGCATCCTGCACATGGACAGCTTGGGAGATCGGCGGCCTTCCGTCCTGATGGCCAGGATGCTCGCGCTCGTGGACGGCCACCGTCCGTGCCTGTTGTTCGAGCAGGCGTTCCCTGAACAGATGCCCGATGATGTCCGTCTGATGCTCGCCGGCGCGGACTTCAATGATCGCCAGCAGCTTGCGGAGCGGGCCAATAAGCTCTGGATGACCAGACATCAGGATGTCTGTGCCATTGACCGCGTGCCCGCACCAGCGGGCCTTTCGCCTCAGCGGCTCCGCTAGGAAGGGACGCCCTCAGCCTCCACTGAGGAGCCGCAGCAGCATCCCGAGACTCACGGTAGAATAGAATAGAATAGAATGCCTTTTATTGTCATTCAAACAGCTTGGTTTGAACGAAATTGCATTTCTACAGTCTTAACATTACAAAAAAAAAACAAGACCCACACATATCACAATTTACACAAGCATCCATCACAGTGAATCTCCAACACCTTCTCACTGTGATGGAAGGCAAAAGTCTTATCTCTTCCATTTGTTCTTCTCCCGCGGTCCAGCAGTCCAACTGCAACGTCGAGGCGACTGGGGCTCCCGATGTTAAAGCCCCCAGTGGGCGATGGTATGTCTCGCGGACGTTTAAGCCACGCCGGGCGATGTTAGGCCCCGCTCCGAGTTCTTTAAACCCCGCGTATCCAGCGGGAGAAGTTGCCGTTGCGGGAGCTCCGAAAAGCGGTCTCCCACCAGGGACCTGCGAGCTCCCGATATTCCTGTCCACCGGGCCTGCGGCCGGAGCATCCGAAGCTCCGATGTCGGGTCGCAGTCGTGCGCCACCACAGCTCCCCCTGCTCCGAAGTCGGCCAGCTCCGCTATGGCGAGTCCGCAGGCTCCGCGATTGGAGCCCTCAGGTTGGTTCTGGCCAGAGGCCGCCGGCGGCTCCACGATGTTAGGCCCAACGACATCGGAGACCAGGCAGGGAAAAAGTCGGGTTCCCGTACAGGGAAGAGATTAAACGGTTTCCCTCACCCTGCCACCCCCCACCCCCCACATAAACACAGCTAAAAAATAATAAAAACTAGAATCAAAAACATAAATTTAACGAGACACAAATAAAAAAAAGACAGACGGACTGCAGTCGAGCCGCTGCCGTTAGGCGCCGCCACACTGACATTGGTGCTACTACCACCTCCGTTTCGGTGCGGAGGCTTGACGCTGCCGCAAGCCCTGCACGTTTCAGGGGAATGCCTAGGCCGATCGTCTGTAGAGGCGATCGCGATCGGCCAGAATGAATGCTTCTACGTCCGCGACCGGCATTCCGGCTGCCGTTTCCTGGTGGTTTCCGGAGCAATCATCAACATTCTCCCCCCGACCGGCTGTGATACCCATGCTGGTAAGAAGGGCCCTGTCCTCACGGCCGTTAACGGGACCGACAGAGCTATATTTAAGAGGGAGTTAGATGTGGCCCTTGTGGCTAAAGGGATCAGGGAGTATGGAGAGAAGGCAGGTACAGGATACTGAGTTGGATGATCAGCCATGATCATATTGAATGGCGCTGCAGGCTCGAAGGGCCGAATGGCCTACTCCTGCACCTATTTCTATGTTTCTATGTTTCTATGTTTCTATGACATACGAACGTACGGTACGTGGACCCTTACGCTCACTTTCGACTCCTGCTCATACAAGTGGAAGTTTATCGTCGCGAACATTGCCCAGCTGCTCTTTGGAGCCGATTTCCCGCGCGCATTCTCCCTCGTCGTCTACTTACGGGGCGGTCGCATGGTTCCGCGATCGGACATCGGCCCCGCTGCACCGCGCAGCCCGCCCCCGCCGGTCCTGCAGCTTGATGCCATCGCCAAAGTCGAGGGCCCATTCACCACCTTGCTCTCCGATTTTCCCAAGCTCCTTGCGCCCCGTTTCAGCAGGGCGGCTCCCTGACACTGGATCGTGCATCACATCCCCACTGAGGGCCCCCCGGTGCACGCTCAGGCGCGCTGCCTGCCGCCGGACAAACTGCGCATCGCCCGGGATGAGTTCCAACTGATGGAGGACATGGGCATTGTCCGGCGGTCTGACAGCCCGTGGGCCTCCCCGTTTCATATGGTCCCAAAAGCATCTGGGGGGTGGAGACCGTGTGGTGATGACAGGCGCCTCAATGCAGTAACTACGGCGGACCATTACCCGGTGCCTCATATCCAGCATTTCTCCGCGCACCTTGAGGGCGCCGCTTTCTTCTGAAAAGTAGACCTGGTCCGGGGTTATAACCAAATCCCCGTCCACCCTGATGACATTCCTAAGACCGCCACCATTACCCCGTTCGGCCTGTTCGAATGGCTTTGTATGCCTTTCGGCCTAAAGAACGCTGCGCAGGCGTTCCAGCGGCTCATGGACCAGGTCGGATGGGGCCTGCCTTTTGTTTTCATTTATTAGATGACATTCTGGTCGCCAGCGCTTCGCAGGCGGAACATGTCACCCACCTCCGTCGTTTGTTCCAGCATCTACGCGAACACGGCCTGGTAATTAACCCCGCAAAGTGTCAGTTCGGCCTGCGTTCCATTTAGTTTTTGGGACACCAGGTTACCCCGCAGGGTGCTACCCCGCTCCCCCGGCCACTCACCGTCAAGGGGCTTCAGGAGTTTGTCGGCATGGTGAATTTTTATCACCGCTTCGTGCCGGCGGCTGCTGCCGTCATGCACCCCTGTTCCGGTGCCTGGCGGGCAAACCGCGGGACCTGGTGTGATCCGCCGAGGCGGACATGGTGTTCGAGGGTGCCAAGGCAGCGCTGGCTAATGCCACCATGCTGGTGCACCCGCGCGCGTCCGCCCCCACAGCGCTCACCGTCAACGCCTCGGATGCTGCTATTGGTGCAGTTCTGGAGCAGTTCGTTGACAACCGCTGGCTGCTGTTGCCGTTTTTCAGTCGGCAGCTGCAGGCTCCAGAGTGCAAATACAGTGCTTTCGACCGAGAGCTCCTCGCACTCTACCTAGCCGTCAGGCATTTCAGGTGTTTCCTCGAGGGCCGCGCTTTCACCGCATTCATGGACCACAAGCCCCTTACGTTTGCCCTCAGTAAAATCGCGGATCCGTGGTCCGCCAGGCAGCAGAGGCATCTTGCCTACGTCTCGGAATTCAGGACAGATATCCGCCACATAACTGGGAAGCTTAACGTCGTGGCCGATGCCTCGTCTCGCCCCGCCATTACCTCCGTTTCGGCTCTCGACCATGGCGTCGACAACGGCGAGCTGGCTGCAGCGCAGCAGGCTGATGCCAGTATGGCGGGCTACCGCTCCGCCAGCACTGGCCTCCGGCTAGCTGAAATGCCTTGCGGCGCAGCCAGTATCAAGGTCTTGTGCGATATCTCCGCAGGACGAGCCCACCCGGTCATCCCCGTCAGTTGGAAACGGCTGGTTTTCGCCGCGGTCCATGGTTTATCCCACCCGTCCATACGTGCGACTTCTGCCCTGTTGGCTGCCAAGTTTGTCTGACACGGACTCCGTAAGCAGGTGGCTGCCTGGGCCCGCGCCTGCATCCTGTGCCAGACCACCAAGGACCAGCTGCACGTGTGGCCTCCAGTGCAGGATTTTGCTGTCGCTGAGTGCAGGTTCTTGCACGTGCATGTGGATCTCGTTGGTCCCTTGCCACATTCCCGGGGTGCCACGCACCTGCTCATCATCGTGGACCGGTTCACGAGGTGGCCGGAGGCGATTCCACTTTTGGATACCTCCGCCTTTGGTGCTCGCAGGTAGTCTAACCCTGTGGTCGGGTTCCTCAGGCATGTGACACTGGGAGTGGTTGCGTTTTTGCGCGGTTTCTGGGCGATGCCCCTTCAGTCACTCTAGACTACCATTGTGGCTAGATCTGTTTTTATTGGTTGTTTGAGACCCATCATTAGTTTGATCGTTTTACAAATAAAACGTAATATAAACCAACGAGTCACGTCTCCATCAGCCAAAATATTATATTTATATAATATAATTATACATAATTATATATGATTACAGTCATATTCACATATATATATATAATATATTACTAAAAGTCTGATCTTTACCTCTTCCTGTTGTTCTGTATATTGATTTTAGAAAAAACCCTGGCACTTACGACTGTGATTTTTGGCCATCTTACTCGGAGTCCCTATCTGCTGCGCAGGACAAGAGGATTTTTCCCATCGGTGAAAAATAAAAGAACTATTAGTGTTTAAAAAATGTTGAGATTCTCTCTCCTGAAGGCCACGCCCCTTCCGGAGGGACTATAAAACCCGGAAGTGTTGAGTGCCTCAGTCAGTCTCTGCAAGATGGTGGAGCGAGAGGATCACGTCTCTCAGTCTGAGCTGTGAATAACACTGAACACATGTCTACTAAACTGTGAGTGTGGTTTTACTGATCTTGAGTGCCCTTAATGTGGTTTGAAAATGAAAATGTGGTTGGTTTGAAAAAGCACAGCAAATGGTTGTTGGTGGTGGTTGGTTTGAAATAAAGCACAGCAAATGGTGGTTGCTGGTGGTTGGTTTGAAATAAAGCACAGCAAATGGTGGTCGGTGGTGGTTCTTTGAAATAAAGCACAGCAAATGGTGGTTGGTTTGAAATAAAGCACAGAAATGGTGGTTGGTGGTGGTTGGTTTCAAATAAAGCACAGCAAATGGTGGTTGGTGGTGGTTGGTTTGAAATGGAAAATGATTAAAAGTCTAAACTTGACAACTTCCTGTTTGCACTGTATATTGATTTTAGATAAAACGCTACCACTTACAGCTGTGATTTTTAGCCATCTTACTCAGCCCCCCTCCGGTCATCAGGTGCAGTGGATTCTTCCCATCAATGTAAAATAAAAGTGTTATTAGTGTTTAAAAAAATGTTGAGAATCTCTCTCCTGTCAATCACGCCATGAAGGCCACGCCCCTTCCGGTTGGAGAGGGGAGGGATTATAAAACCCGGAAGTGTGGGTGTGGCTCGGTCTCTGCAAGATGGGGGAGGGAGAATTTACGACTCAGTCTGAGCCGTGAATCAACTGAACACACTGAATGTCTACTGAACTGTGAGTGTGGTATGTGGTGTTCATGTGGTGTTTATGTGGTGTTATGTGCGGTTTTATGGTGGTTTTATGGTGGTTTCACCCTGCTTGAAATGGTATGAAACTGCATTTGAATTTTGTGGCCTTGCACCCTGCTTGAAATGGTATGAAACTGCACTTGAATTTGGTGGCCTTGCACCCTGCTTGAAGTGGTATGAAACTGCACTTGAATTTGGTGGCCTTGCACCCTGCTTGAAGTGGTACGAACTGCACTTGAATTTGATGGCCTTGCACCCTGCTTGAAGTGGTACAAAACAGCACTTGGATTTGGTGGCCTTGCACCCTGCTTGAAGTGGTCCGAAACTGCACTTGAATTTGGTGGCCTTGCACCCTGCTTGAAATGGTCTGAAACTGCACTTGAGTTTGGTGGCCTTTCACCCTGCTTGAAGTGGTAGGAAACTGCACTTAAGTTTGGTGGCCCTGCACCCTGCTTGAAGTGGTAGGAAAATGCACTTGAATTTGGTGGCATTGCACCCTGCTTGAAGTGGTCCGAAACTGCACTTGAGTTTGGTGGACTTGGACCCTGCTTTAAGTTGTATGAAACTGCACTTGAGTTTGGTGGACTTGCACCCTGCTTGAAGTGGTATGAAACTGCACTTGAATTTGGTGGCCTTGCACCCTGCATGAAGTGGTATGAAACTGCACTTGAATTTGGTGGACTTGCACCCTGCTTGAAATGGTAGGAAACTGCATTTGAATTTGGTGGCCTTGCACCCTGCTTGAAATGGAATTTCAAGGAATAGCCGTGAGTCAACTGCCAGCCCACCAGCCGTGAGTGAGCTGCCAGCACATCAGGCTTGAGTGACTGAGCTGCCACCCCAAGAAGCCATTTAGCGCACAATGTCCATATTAGCCCTCTGGAAACCAGTCCCTTCAGCCCACAACAACCATACTAGTGCTCCAGAAAGCCCCCCCCCCACTGGCCACCAATATTGGAATTGGTGGAGAGGTGGAATATTGCGTTGGGGGACCAGCTCTCCCGTGTGAACATGGCCCACATAGTCTAGTATATATATATATTTGGTATAATAATATATGTTTAAATAGACTGCAACATGGAATTAAGGGCCTGTTCCACTTTCACGACCTAATTCACGACCTCTGTCAAGTTTGCCCTTGACTCATACTCGCAGCATGGTCGTCACGAGGTCGTAGGTGGTCGTAGGTAGGTCGTGATTCTAGTCGTAGGTACTCGTGTCATCAAGTAGGTCGGGGCGTTTTTCTAGCCTGATGAAAATGTCCACGAGTAAAAAAGGTCGGGAATTAGGTTGTGAAAGTGGGACAGGCCCTATAGGCTCCCCATGGTGTAATATGGGCATTGGACACTAGATGGCGCTTACTTTACCGATCTCATTTTCTAATTAGTTTAATTAATTAATGTGCAACTTTTGGCACTGACGGGTTATGACATCCTTCTCAATTATATTTAATCTAAATCTGTGCAAAATTTCATGTAGTTCTGAGACATGCGTCATGAAAGTTGATTTCTAGACACATTTTTAATGCTCGGCCCACAGCCTATAGCATTTGGTGTCTTTTTTCTCGACTGGCTGTTGCCGTTTTAATATTTGGAAACAAAGAACAGATTCCCTGAGTGTCCTGTATATTTTAACTGAAGGCTCCTTTAAATCTGTCAGTCTGGAGGAAGGGTCTCAACTTGAAACATCTACTGTCCATTTCCCTCCACAGATGCTGCCTGACCTGCTGAGTTTCTCCAGCAGCTCTCCTTTCTTTTTGTTCCAGATTCCAGCATCTCTTGTAAATTGTCCTTTAATTGTGTTTCCTGTTGTTTTCCTGCTCTTGCACTGCCTAATTGGTAGGTTGGAAACATAGAGCAGGATGTGCAGAGTACAAAACCACTGCCAGATCCTTATATGCTGGTGTGGCTACTTAAATTTTTTTTTTGTAAAACACAATCTGCTTTTCACTGATTCTCTGTACTTGTAACAATAATAAACTAAACTAAAATGACCTATATCCATTGTCAGATCCTCATATGCTGGTGCAGCTACTTTCAATCTGCCCTTTACAAGGATATGTTGGCTCCCCATAATCAGATCAAATTTCTCAATCGTGCTGCATTACTGGGTCCAAAATCATCGATCCAATAATATCCCTACAAATAATTTTAGTTAGCGTGGCCCAAAATTTCACGTTTCTATTCTTCCTGACATAATGGAACTTAATTTACCATTTGCCAGTCCAGAGGGACAATTTCTGAAAGCTTTGGAGGATTATAGCTGAAGAATCTAGTTATTTCCATCTACTTTAATTAACATCTCATTGGAAGCTATCATGTTCAGTAGTTTTGTCATTCTTTTGGGTTTTTTTTCAAATATTATTTCTTTGTTTATTGTAATTTTATTGAGTTCTAGCCCTCTCATTGAGGCATAGATTAGGGAGAATAGCCCTATATTCATAATCACTTCCTCGAATGCCAGGTGAAGTATTTGTTTTCTCTACTTTAGTGCTAACACAAATTATTTAACAGGTATTCTATTTCTTTATTGGATCATTGAGTCATGGAACTGTATAGCCTAGAAACAGGCCCTTTGGCTCACCTCGCCAATGCCAACCAATCTGGCACATAGAGCCAGTCCCATTTGCCGACATTTGACCCATAGCCCACTAAACCCTTCCTACCCCTCTATATGTCCAAATGTCTTTTAAAGGTAGCAAATGAATCCACCTCTATAGCTTCCTCTAGCAGCTCATTCATGATACGGACTACCCCCTGAAAACATTGCCCATGTAGTGCCTCTTAAATCTCTCCCTTCTCACCTTTGGCTTGTGCCCTCTAGTTTTTGCATCATCTACTCTCGGAAAAAGTCTGTGAGCATTCACTTGATCCATGCCCTTCATGATCTTGTAGACCCCAATAAGGTCACCCCTCAGCCTCCATCACTCCAAAGAAAAATGTCCCAGCCTAGCCAACCTCACTCTATAGCTCAAGCACACAACATCCGTCTGCACCCTTTCCAACTTAATGACCTTGTTCCTTTAGCTGGGTGGCCTGCACCACATACAGTACTCCAATTGTGGTGTCACCAATGACTTGTACCTCTGTATCATGATGTGCTCATTTTGGACTCAACTCATTCCAATGAAGGCAAGCATGCAAAATGCCTTTGTCACCACACTGTCCACCCGCCTCATTGTGTTTAGGGAACCAAGCAACTGTATTCCCAGATTTATTTTCATCTGCAATTAAAGTGCTTCTGATTTAAAGCACCCATATTGGCACTTGACAACCTTTCACAATTAATTTACAATTATGTTAAACCATAAAAATGCTTTGCTATTAATCCTGATGTCTCTTGCAAGTTTCTTTTCACATTCTCATTTGCAGCTAAGTTTTGGAGGAGACATTAACTAGCTCTGGAGAGCTGCTGTATGTATTAATGGTGCATAATTAACTTGCATCAGTGTGACCTTGTGTAAAATTACTGCAGGACCAGTGTTCCCACTCTGTTATTATGGTTCAGTGTTAACTGTGCTATATATTTATTTGTGCATTACTATTGAGTCAATGTCTTTTATTTGTTCAGCGGATGTGGATGTTATTGGCTAGATCAGCATTTATTGCCCATTCCTAATTACTCCTGAATTGACTGGTTTGCTAGGTCACTTCAAAGGGCAAACCATTAAGGACTCAGTAGATGAAGCTTGCCAACACAGACTGAAGCAAAGCCTGTGCTATTTAAAAGGGCAATACCTATTTACTGCAATTTGCTCCACAGATGAGCATGCATGGGGGAATGTGGATTGCAGGCAAGAGTAGGCCATCTGATTTGCAGCTGCACTGTAGATGGGGCAGACAAAAAGAGAAGGATGAAATCTCACAGTGAAGTGGTACTGGGAGTATACTGTAATTGAAGTCAACGGCAGGAGTAAAATACTACACTCCCGGATAAAGTGTTATGATAGGTTTAAGAGCATGAGAAAACAGGGGCAGCATAGAGCGCGTGTTCTACCCCACTATACAATATGATCAGGCCTAATCTGTCCCAGGACTCAGTGTTTCTTATCTGTCAGTTTCCTTTACCTTCAATTTCTTGATATTTCCAAAATGTACCTATGTCCTCTTTAATTGCCCCTGGTGATCCAACCTCCACAACCCTCTGGGATAGAGAGTTCCAGATAGTCACTGCCTATCGAAGAAGTTCCCATACCCTTCATTTTTAAATGTCCATCCCCTAATCTTGTAACTATGTCCCCTAATTTTTCCACTAGATTTTAGACTTTAGGGATACAATGTATAAGCAGGCCCTTCGGTCAAACGAGTCTGCGAGTATCAGTGATCACCCAGTACATACTAGCATTATCCTACATTTACAATTTTACTGAGGCCAATTAACCTGCAAATCTTTACATCTTTGGAGTGTGGAAGGAAACTGGAGCACCCGGAGAAAACCCACACGGTCACAGGGAGAACGTACAAACTCTGTACAGACAGCACCCGTATTCAGGATCTAACCCGAGCGCTACAAGGCAACAATTCTACCGCTGTGCCACTGTGCCGCCCCTAAAGTCGAAGCATTTTGATGTCGACCCCGTCATACCTCCTTAGGATCTTATAAATTTCAATAAGATCACCCCTCAAGCTTCTAACTTTCAAAGAGTACGGATTTCTTTAGTTGCTCCTGACAGGACAACTCTTTCATCAGAGGACATAGCCTAGTGAATCTCTTTTGGACTGTCTCCATGCCAGTATATCCTTTCTTGCATAACTAGATACAATGTTCCAAGTGTGGCTTCATAAATATGCTATGTAACTGTTAGAATACTTTCCTACTTCTAAACCCAAAATGTCCTGCATAAAAGCCAATTTATCGTCTGCCTTTCACTTGCTGCATTAGGCAGCTATTTTTTGGTGATTTATGCATAAAAGCATAGAGCAACCTCTGTACTTTGCACATCTGCGATTTCTTCACTTGGATAATAGTTTCTGCCCACTCAGTCAACATACCTATATCCTGTTGCAAAGTCCAAATATCCTCATTGCGTCATGCCCTTCCACCTATTTTCATGTCATCGAGGAATTTGGATACCTTAAACTTTGTTCCTTCCTACAGGTCATTGATATTAATAGTGAATAATTGATGGCCTAGAACTCAATTGTTGGGGCGCACTTCCAGCTTGAAAAAGACCAGTTTATTCCAACTCTCTGTCTTCTATGTGAAAGAGACATTTCAATCTATGCAACATGCTTCCCCCAACACCGTGAGCTCTTATCTTGCTCACCAAACTTTATGTGGCACCTTGTTAAATGCCTTTAATGACATTCCAAGCACAAAATGTTTTTAATCCTGACAATCACGCAGACTGTATTCTGTACACCTCCATAAATCAATTAACAACACTCTCTATTAATTAGGATTGCACACATTATTCATATGTCCCTTCACATTATTACAGACCTACCGTTCACTTATCTGATCTACATCATTACTGACCTACTGTTCACTTATCTCACAGTTTATACACATCGCTTTCAACATTTCCCAAACCTATTGCAAGTTACTTGCTAGCTTTTTGTGGGAGAAGAGAGCAATGGTAAGCCCATGTCTATTCCATCACCAGTCGGAATGGGAAAAGCACAATGTCCCTGACTAGCCGTGGTGCAGAGATTATTAAAAGTGACAGTATGTCCAAACATAATCCCTCTCACATCCCACTTCCCACACTCTTTTCTGATTTGCAAGCTGCTAATGAAGCTTAACAGGAAGGTACTAAAAGTAGACACAATTTGCTGCAGATGCTACAGTATTTTATGCACAACAGGACACCAAGTGCTGGAGTAACTCATCACCTATCCATGTTCTCCAGTGATGCTGCCTGACTGGCTGAGCTGCTCCAGTACTTTGTCTCCATTAAGTTACTAAAAGCCCCATCCCTCTACCGTGACCATGCACTCCTTTCCTTCTTTCAGAAACCCGTAGTCGTCCATATCACAATAAACTCGATGTGACTTGACTTTTTCAGTCTTAAGAAGGCTCCCAACCTGAAACGTTACCTGTCCATTCCCTCCCTAAATGCTGCTTGACCCACTGAGTTCCTCCAGCACTTTGTGTTTTGCCCAAGATTCCAGCATCTGCAGTCTCTCGTCCTGACTTTTTCATCCCTCTACCTTTCTCTCATCCTCCTTTGCTTCCATCTTCCTCCTCATCCTTGTATTATGATCGAGCAGAGCAATTGCCTATAGGTTCTTGTAACAGATAGGTTTTTAAATATGATTTTATGTTATATCATTTTTTTTTTTTTTAATAATCATATATGAGTTAACAATACATGATTGCACTAATCTCTGTTTACATTGTAAAGCTGGTAGTCAACAAAACCAAGTATCAAACTATTAAAAACATAGCTTATATTCATGTCATGAAGATTGGAATATTGGAAAATGATTTTTGTGAATATCATTTCAGGGAAGATGTTTAATTCACAATTTATTCTTCCAAGAAAAGTTCCATAATATTGATGAAGAGCAATGTGTAGGTTGATAGGGAAGAATTGGAAGGCATCTCATAGTACCAATATTAAATGAAATTGTTGCCCAGAGGTGTAATTATGTTTAAAGTGATAACTTCATTTTTTCTCCCCTTATTGATTCTAAAACCCTGATTTCATTCGTCCCTGACTAGAATGCAGTTAAATGAAGAGGCAGGATCCTTCCTCCAGCCCATCTTGATTTTCAGTGTTCACTTCCATTATTGGTTCTGCACATTTTTTTGTTCAATGTGGCTGTTCGTTGTCCTTCACAAATCACCCGTAAACTGAGCATGCAGTTAAGAATCATTCAACTCAAACTGCATCATTACTAAAGGTAAAGCTTACTCCATTTCCTGATACTAAATTAATTTTTATACCAAATTGGAAGCTCATTCTGTTCCTCTGAAGAGATATTCCAATTTGAGACACATTGCAGCGAGGAATGTGTTCACTACAAGTGATCACTGGAGCTTGAATGTTTTCTACTGCAAGCTGTTGTTTCCATTGACAGGGTACCTGCTCAATTTGTACACCTTTTTATCATCCAAAGCTGCCATATTCCCTCGGGCTCTCTGCAAGTAGCCTTTTAGAATTGAATAAAATAGTATTTATGGTTTGTTTTGTGTAATTGTTATAACGTGCACAATATAAATAATTATTTTGAAAATAATTTGGTTAAACAATTTTGGTTAAGGGTTGAAGATAGGGTCTAATTCACACCTATTTGAAAGTCTGGATTTGGCACCCAATTTTTGGTAGTGAGGCAGCAGCTGGTAGAGCTGCTGAGAGCACCAGAGACCCGGGTTCTATTCTGACCTGGGGTGCTGTCTGTGTTGAGTTTGCACGTTCCCCCAATGACCACCTCAACGAGTATGAATGGATGTGATGGTCAGTTTGGACTTGATAGGCCAAAGGGCCTGTTTCTATGCTGTATCTCTAAACAAAACTAAACTATTAGCAACTTGAAATTCCATTACAGATAACTGAATGTTGAGTACTCCTTGGCTAATGAGTTACAGTTTTTCTGGACCATCGAAGGGATCTACAAGAGTCGCTGTGTCAGGAAGGCAACAAGCATCATCAGAGACCCATACCATCCTGGCCACACTCGTATTTCATTGGGAAGAATGTATAGGAGCCTGAAACTGAGGTGTTCAGCGAAACAATCGCCGAGCCTGTGCTTGGTCTCGACAATTGTTTCGCTAAACACCTCCATTCAGTCCGCCTGACCCTACCTGATCACCCAGTTGCTGGACACTTTAACTTCCCCTCCCATTCCCACACTGACCTTTCTGTCCCGGGCCTCCTCCATTGTCAGAGTGAGGCCCAGTGCAAATTGGAAGAACAGCACCTCATATTTCCCTATAGCAGCTTACACCCCAGCAGCATGAACATTGACTTCTCTAACTTCAATTAACCCTTGCTTTCCCTCTCTCTCCATCCCTCCCCCTTCCCAGTTATCTGACTAGTCTTACTGTCTCCGACTACATTTTATCTCTGTTTGCTTTGTTACCTTCTCCCAGCTAACAATGATCTATTCTATATTTTCTTTGATCTCCATGACCGTTGCCCTGTTTTCACACCTTTCCTTATCTATCTATCTTCCTCCCCCCTGACGTCAGTCTGAAGAAGGGTCTCTATCTGAAACATCACCCATTCCTTCTCTCCAGAGATGCTGCCTGTCCTGCTGAGTTACTCCAGCATGTTTACGTATCTGTTATGCTGCTGCAAGTAAGAATTTCATTGTTCCGTCTCGGGACATGAGGCAATAAAAGACTCGACTTTTGATCTTCTTTTTCATTTTCTTTCATGTGCTTTAGTGGTTTGCAGAGATTAATAGCAAGTTCTGCATTTGCTGGCAATTACCAAATCATTGTTGTCATGTGTTTTGGTAAGCCCATCTGGGTTTCTGAATGAGCCATGATGAATGAATAAGAATATGTATTTCCAGACAATGTGAATTGGAGGGAAACATGCAGTTACTGGTTTTCCCATGAGCTTGTTATACCTATCCTTTGAGATGATGCAAGTCACAGGTTTGTCACAGGAACATCCTTGGTAGCTGCACAAATAATGGCCAGGGACTCTTTCTCAATCAATATACAATATCTTTCACTGTAGATGAGGGGCAGCAAATGGTCTGATTCCACAATATGGCCATTGACTGCATTGACCTAACAGTCGCAACGGCATCCACAGGTCATAATGAACAAAAATGATTGAGTGCAAAGATTGTCCCGACAAAGCTTACGTGCTCTCCATTAATTTTCACTCACAGCCAGCGCTCTTCATTTTTGTAATAACGTGTGAAGGTTACATAATGTGGTGGGCAAACTCATTGAAAATTTTAATCTCAAAGTTTTCCTTCGATGGAACAAACTTCGGTAATGTTGCTTGGCCATCTTGTCTCTAACACAGCTGAACATCTCCCCCCACATTCCTTCCTCTGGCTTCACAATTTGCAACTCTTCAGTCCTTCTGTCTCACACCTTCTGTGTTAATCTCTGGCCTTTGTTATATCTGTCTGCATTTCAAACCCCTCCTCGACTGTGTCCACCTATTGCCTACCACGCTTTGTCCTGCCTCTCCTCTCTCCCAACTTTCTTCCCCTCATCTCCCCTACAATCAGTCTGAAGAAGGGTCTTGACCCAAAATGTCATCTCTGTTTTCCAGAGATGCTATTTGAACTGGTGAGTTACTCCGACACTTTGTGTCCATTAATATAAACATGCATCTGCAGTTCTTTGTTTCTACAGCTGACACCTTTCCCCATGATTCGGGAGGTACAAAGGTCTGGAAACTCAATGAAACACAAGAGCCTGTGATCAACCAGAGCACAGGGCACCTTGAGTGTATCATTGTTGTTGAGAAGATCTCAGAGGTCCTCATGATTAGTAGATTAATTGCATTTGTGATTGACTGATAATAACTGTGCAGGTGTATGTGTATTTTCCAACCATTATATAATTTCAGACTTGCAAATAGTTTGTTACGAATGTATTGTCTTTTTAAAGGGGAAGTAGAGTAGTGCAAAGGACTGAGTGGACGATGTAGTATGACCTTTCCACATCTTCCACCAGACACCACTATTAGGTGAGAGTCACTGCTGTTCGTGGCTAATAATCTTATCTCTGTCAAATCACCTATATTTGCAGTAAAGACGATTAAACAAATCTGGGCAGTATGTGGACAATTTCCCCCCATTGCTGGGAAGCTGTCAGTACTGTATTGGAACAAGATGACCAGTTCTGGGATATCAACACATCCATTTCTGGACATAAATTGGAATGAATGAAATGGCACATTACCACCATAAAATCTGAAAGTGCTGGAAATGTTCAGTAGTTCATGGACCATCTGGGGAGAAAGAACAGCAGAGTTATCATTTCATGTCAATGGTCTATCATTGATTCCTGGGAACTGCAATATTTTGCTTTTCAACAGCAGAATGTTTTTTGTGATGGTGGGTCTCCGAGAAGATATCAGGATAAGCAACCTCTTGGGACATTTAGTTTAGTTTAGTTTAGTGATACAGCACGGACACAGGCCCTTCGGCCCAGCAATCCGTGCCGACCAACGATCCCCGTACACCAGCCCTATCCTACACTTTAGGGACAATTTTACAATTTTTACCAAAGCCTCCAAATCTGCACATCTTTGGAGTGTGGGAGGAAATTGGAGCACCTGGGGAAAACCATGTGTTCCCGGGGAGAACGTACAAACTCCACACAGACAGCACCTGCAGTTATGATCGAACCTGGATCTCTGGCTCTATAAGGCAGCAACTCTACCATTGTGCCACCATGCCGCCCTACAGCATCTGGCTGAAGTTGGTAGCAAATACTTCAGATTCATTATATAGGTTCACGTGCAGGGTTTTGGCTTTATTGAGGATATTGGTATTCATGGCATCTGTCTCTCCCATTAATTGTTCAATTATTCACCATTATTCATGACAGGGCAGGTACATATTAATATTCCTGTATAGCCATGTATGGTGCAGGATCTGACAGCTGATGACACAGCTTTCATTGCAGCACAAGCACTTGCACAATATTTGTACGCAGAAACAGAAATTCAGGCATCTCTCCTCAAGGATATTAATGTTTTAGAAAAGCCTGGCAGCATGGCAAAACCCTCAACTACATTGTTGTGTAGTGGGATCTTGAAATTCAAGCTCATAGTTCACTAAAGGTGGCAACACAAGTGGATGGGGTGGTAAAGAAGCTGTATGATATGCTTGCCTTCTTTGCTAGGGGCATTGAATATAAGAATCAGGAAATCATAATGCAGCTGTAATGTTATGTTAAATGTTAAAATTGTACAAGGCATTGGTGAGGCCAATTCTGGAGTATGGAGTACAATTTTGGTCGCCTAATTATAGGAAGGATGTCAACAAAATAGAGAGAGTACAGAGGAGATTTACTAGAATGTTGCCTGGGTTTCAGCAACTAAGTTACAGAGAAAGGTTGAACAAGTTAGGTCTTTATTCTTTGGAGCGCAGAAGGTTAAGAGGGGACTTGATAGAGGTCTTTAAAATTATGAGCGGGTTAGACAGAGTGGACGTGGATAAGCTTTTCCCATTGAGAGTAGAGAAGATTCAAACAAGGAGACATGACTTGAGAATTAAGGGACAGAAGTTTAGGGGTAACATTAGGGGGAACTTCTTTACTCAGAGAGTGGTAGCTGTGTGGAATGAGCTTCCAGTGGAAGTGGTGGAGGCTGGTTCGATGTTATCCTTTAAAAATAGATTGGATGGGTATATGGATGGGAAAGGAATGGAGGGTTATGGTCTGAGTGCAGGTAGATGGGACTAGGGGGAAGTATTTATTTAAAAAAAAAAAAAAAATGTTCGGCACGGACTTGAAGGGCCGAGATGGCCTGTTTCCGTGCTGTTATGGTTATATCGTTATATGGTTATAGCTCTATAGGATATTGTTTAGGCCGCATTTGGAATATTATTTGCAGTTCTGGTTGCCCCATTACTGGAAAGATGTGGAGGCTTTGGAGAGGTGTAGTGTAGGTTTACCAGACTACTGCCTTGATTAGGGGCTTTCAGCTACTGGGAGATGTTGGACAGACTGGAATTGTTTTCTCTGCAATGTTGGAGTTTGAGGAGAGACTTGATAGAAGTATATAAAATGACGTGAGGCATAGATAGGGTAGATATTCAGTACCTTTTTCCCAAGGTTGAAATGTTCAACACTACAGGCCATAGAGATCACCAGGTGGCGACGACGATGGCTGTCTCGTCTTTTTCCTTCTTTGTTGTTTTTAGTTTGTTGTAAAATCTATCTTTTAGTGTACTTTTATTTTTGTATTATGTGGGGGGGGGGGGGGGTGGAACTTTTTAAATCTCTTTCCTCGACAGAGATGCAACTTTTTCCATGTTGTATCTCTATCCGCGCTGCGGCCTAACATCGTGGAGCTGGCGGCCTTTTGCTGGGGATCGACCTTGGGGGCTCCAACCATGGGAGCCTGCGGACTTAACATCGTGGAGCTGGCGGTCCCTGCTTAGGGACCGACTTTGGGAGCTCCAACCGCAGGAGCCTGCGGACATTAACATCATGGGGCTCGCTGTCCCTGGTTAGGAACCGACTTCGGGAGCTCCAGGCCGCAGAAGCTTCGACAGCCCCGACGAAGGAGCTTCGATCACCCCGACGCGGGAGCTTCGATCGCCCCGACTGCGGATGGTTCAACTCCCCCGACCGCGGGAGAAAAAGGAAGAAAGAAGATAAGACTTTATTGCCTTTCTATCACACTGAGGAATATGGAGGAGCCGCTGTGGTGGATGTTTATGTCAAATCTTATGTCATTGTGTGTCTTGTTGCTTTTTTGGTATTACTGTATGGCAAATCAAATTCCTTGTATGTTGCAAAACATACTAGGCTAATAAATTACGATTATGATTATGATTATGATTGTGATAGCTATAAGGTAGAGAGGGGGAAAGTCAATGGAGATGTGCTATGCAATTTTTTATACATAGAGTGGTAGGGGCCTGGAATGCACTGCCAAGTCTACCATTGCCCTCGTTGGCTGAAATGCCTGATTACACACATATTTTAAAAAATGGCCTCAGCATGGCTTTCACACAATTCAGAAAATGTTTTTGTTTTTGCAAAATTTTTGCAGCTTTATGTTTTTGCCTTTTCATTAAGGAGACTTTGTAGCTCAGACACTGACATTGTTTACTTGTGTTCCCTGCTTCATCCCTTGCCTTCCCTCGATTAGTTCTGCCAGGTTGTCCAGATCTCGATCATCATGAAAGCAGGAATGCAAACCGTCATGAAACATTAAGCAAATTAACATTAAAGGAACATAGACATTGAAGAGGAAAATCAATGCTATAATACACATGACCTGCATGCAAACTTAATATGCAAATTCCTGGACACAGTAACTTAAATTATCTTGACTTGCTCTAATCTTTCATCAAAGATGCATTAGCACGCAACAAAAAGCTTTTCACTGTACCTCGGTTCACGGAAGAAAGTTGATCAATTTCAGCACCTAGAATCCCTAATATAAACTAATTTAGTTTTATGTTGATTTAGTCATCTAATTTTATAAAATTACTTTTCTTGTCATGGTCAGTAAGATGGCTGAATTTGTTTTCAGCCCCATTTACTCACACTAGATAATATTGGGCTTTCTCAAACCCATTCCAGTGACTCATTGCAGACAGTGATAGTTTTCTAATGTTGTTGCTAGTTGCTACCTATCTTTGTGATAGAAATTAAAGTGGACAGGAATGCACTGCAGTGATTGATATTGAGTTCGCTGATGGGAGCACAGCAAAACAGGCTGCATCTTGACTTCAATGACAACAATGAGGAAACTATTTCTTCCTAGATATGTTCCAGCTCCTTGGGCAGTGTTGCAACCATTCCCAGTGGATGATGAGCTTTCTGTCCTATTCATAAGTGAATCTTGTAGTTAGTGGCAAGTCTTCAAGAAGCCATATATGAGAATTAAGAAACTGTGGATTACCCAATCTGTGCCCAGTTCAAAGTATGGTGTGGGACCCTTACATTCCCAGTTTCATTCACCAGAACCTTACCATCTGTTTTTTTTCTCGTCACATAGCCAAGAACTGGAACCTGTCCAAGTAATGCCAGAGACCCATCCCACAGATGAAAATGAAGGTATACCATTGGTCAATTTATCTCTCATCTCAGCGGCAGACTCTTCATGCAATGCAAAGGTTTGTATTGAGGAAGGAATGGTTAAAATTGAGCATGAGTGGCCTACTGCCAAGACACAGGAAAAGGCGAGCGGAGATGCTAACTCTCCAGACCCGCAAGGCCTCGCATGAGTTCTGCACCCTAAAACTCAATTGAAAATGTTACTGGAGCAGATTACAGAGGGAGGATGATCAGTTTGCATTGATAGTTGCACCAAAAAGCCTGGAGCATAGAGGAGTCCAGCATTAAGACTGACCCGGAGGTTATAGCCTCAGAACTAAAGGGCACTCCTTTAGAAAGGAGGTTTAGATTTAGTTTAGTTTGGAGATAAAGCACGGAAACAGGCCCTTCAGCACACCGGGTCCACGCCGACCAGCGATCCCCGTATATTAACACTATCCTACACCCACTAGGGACACGTTTTACATTTACCAAGCCAATTAACCTACAACCCACAAATCTTTGGAGTGTAGCTCTTACATCTTTGGAGTGTGGGAGGAAACCAAAGATCTCGGAGAAAACCCACGCAGGTCACGGGGAGAACGTACAAACTCCGTACAGACAGCACCCGTAGTCGGGATCGAACCTGGGTCTTCGGCGCTACAATCGCTGTAAGGCAGCAACTCTACCACTTCACCACCTTGACCGCCCCAGGTGAGGAGGAACTTCTTTAGTCAGAGGGTAGTTAATCTGTGGAACATTGCCACAGATAGCTCTGTGTAGGCCAAGTCAGTGGATATTTTTAAGGCAGAGATAGACAAATTCTTGATTAGAACAGGTGTCAAGGGTTATGGGGAGAAGACAGGAAAATGGGATTAGGAGGCAGAGATCAGCCATGATTGACTGGCGGAGTAGACAGGAGAGGGGACGGTTCTCATTCCATTAAGGGCCAGGAGAGATAGGTGGACTGTCTGTGGTCTGAGTTGTTCACTCTCAGGTGATTAGGTGATGCAAGAGCCACCTATAAGAATCTCAAGCCTGTTATCTAGATCCAGTTACCAAAGATAGCACCCAAACCAGGACGACTCTCTGCGTGCTGGTCTCAGAAGTGGATCTGCAATCACTCAATACATTCGCTCCACTCTTTTAAGCCTCTACTCCAACAGCAGCATTTCTTATGTTAACTATGCCCTTGCACTAAACCTGTATCTGTACTCTGTGGATGACTTGATTGTAATCATATACTAGACTTAGTGGGACCCGTCGGGTCCCATGTTCACACGGGAGGGCAGGTCCCTCAACGCAATATTCCACCTCTCCACCAATTCCAATATTGGTGGCCAGTGGGGGGGGGGGGGGCTTTCTGGAGTGTTAGTATGGGTATTGTGGGCTGAGGGGACTGGTTTCCAGAGGGGTAGTATGGACATTGTGGGCCAAATGGATTCTTGGGGTGACAGCTCAGTCACTCAAGCCTGATGTGCTGGCAGCTGGTGGCGAGCAGTTGACTCACAGCTATTCCTTGAAATTCCATTTCAAGCAGGGTGCAAGGCCACCAAATTCAAATGCAGTTTCCTACCATTTCAAGCAGTGTGCAGGGCCGCCAAATTCAAGTGCAGTTTCTTATCACTTCAAGCAGGGTGCAAGGCCACCAAATTCAAGTGCAGTTTCATACCACTTCAAGCAGGGTGCAAGGCCACCAAATTCAGGTGCAGTTTCCTACCATTTCAAGCAGGGTGCAAGGCCACCGAATTCAAGTGCAGTTTCCTACCGCTTCAAGCAGGGTGCAAGGCCACCGGATTCAAGTGCAGTTTCCGACCACTTCAAGCAGGGTGCAAGGCCACCGAATTAAAGTGCAGTTTCATACCACCTCAAGCAGGGTGCAGGGCTACCAAACTCAAGTGCAGTTTCCTACCACTTCAAGCAGGGGACAGGGCCACCAAACTCAAGTGCAGTTTCCTACCACTTCAAGCAGGGTGCAGGGCCACCACACTCAAGTGCAGTTTCATACCATTTCATGCAGGGTGCAAGACCACCAAATTCAAATGCAGTTTCATACCATTTCAAGCAGGATGAGACCACCATAAAACCACCATAAAACCACACAAAACACCACATAAACATAGAAACATAGAAACATTGAAAATAGGTACAGGAGGAGGCCATTCGGCCCTTCGAGGCAGCACCACCATTCATTATGATCATGGCTGATTGTCCCCTATCAATAACCCGTGCCTGCCTTCTCCCCATATCCCTTGACTCCACTAGCCCCTAGAGCATTATCTAACTCTCTCTTAAATCCATCCAGTGATTTGGCCTCCACTGCCCTCTGTGGCAGGGAATTCCATAAATTCACAACTCTCTGGGTGAAAAAAAAATTCTCACCTCAGTCTTAAATGACCTCCCCTTTATTCTAATACTGTGGACCCTGGTTCTGGACTCGCCCAACATTGGGAACATTTTTCCTGCATCTAGCTTGTCCAGTCCTTTTATAATTTTATATGTTTCTATAAGATACCCCCTCATCCTTCTAAACTCCAGTGAATACAAGCCTAGTCTTTTCAATCTTTCCTCATATGACAGCCCCGCCATCCCAGGGATCAATCTCGTGAACCTACGCTGCACTGCCTCAATCACAAGGATGTCCTTCCTCAAAGTAGGAGACCAAAACTGTACACAATACTCCAGATGTAAACACCACACTCACAGTTCAGTAGACATTCAGTGTGTTCTGTTGATTCACAGCTCAGACAGAGTCATGACCTCTCCCTCCCCCATCTTGCAGAGACTGAGCGACCCACACTTCCGGGTTTTATCCCTCCCCCCTCCCACCGGATGGGGCATCGCTTTCATGGCGTGATTTACATGAGAGAGATTCTCCACATATTTTTAAACACTAATAATACTTTTATTTTTCATTGATGGGAAGAATCCTCTGCACCTGATGAGCGGAGGGAGACTGAGTAAGATGGCGAAAAATCACAGCCGTAAGTGGTAGCGTTTTATCTAAAATCAATATACAGTGCAAACAGGAAGTTGTCAAGTTACCACCACCAACAACCATTTGCAGTGCAACATTTCAAAGCAGTTACCACCACCAACAACCATTTGCAGTGCAGTATTTCAAAGCAGTTACCACCACCAACAACCATTTGCAGTGCAGCATTTCAAAGCAGTTACCACCACCAACAACCATTTGCAGTGCAGCATTTCAAAGCAGTTACCACCACCAACAACCATTTGCAATGCAGCATTTCAAAGCAGTTACCACCACCAACAACCATTTGCAGTGCAGCATTTCAAAGCAGTTACCACCACCAACAACCATTTTCAGTGTAGCATTTCAAAGCAACCACATTTTCATTTTCATTTTCATTTTCAAACCACATTAAGGGCACTCACAGTTGAGTAGACATGTGTTCAGTGTTATTCATAGCTCAGAGAGACGTGACTCTCTCGCTTCCTCCTTCTTGCAGAGACTGAGTGAGACACAAAACTTCAGCGTTTTATAGTCCCTCCCCCCTCCTACCAGCAGGGGCAGCAGAGAGAATGTCAACATTTTTTAAACATTAATAACTCTTTTATTTTTCATCGATGGGAAAAATCCTCTTGTCCTGCACAGCAGAGGGGGACTCTGAGTAAGATGGCCAAATATCACAGCCGTACGTGGCAGCGTTTTTTCAAAAATCATGAGAGATAAACAGGAAATGGTCAAGATCTTACTTTTAGTAATATAGATAGTCTTTCCGCTGATTGGATAGCACATAACTAAAAAGCCTTTCACTGTACCTTATAATAAACTATATTTTATGACAATAAACTAAACTAACAATGTCGAGTTTTGAACTATTGTTGTGAAAGGAAGTGCATACCATGTGATAGACAATAGACAATAGACAATAAACAATAGGTGCAGGAGTACACCATTCGGCCCTTCGAGTCAGCACCGCCATTCAATGTGATCATGGCTGATCATCCCCAATCAGTTCCCCGTTCCTGCCTTCTCCCCATATCCCCTGACTCCGCTATTTTTAAGAGCCCTATTTAGCTCTCGAAAGCATCCAGAGAACCTGCCTCCACCACCCTCTGAGGCAGAGAATTCCACAGACTCACCACTCTCTGTGAGAAAAAGTGTTTCCTCGTTTCCGTTCTAAATGGCTTACTCCTTATTCTTAAACTGTGGCCCCTGGTTATGGACTCCTCCAACATTGGGAACATGTTTCCTGCCTCTAGCGTGTCCAAGCCCTTAACAATCTTATATGTTTCAATGAGATCCCTTCTCATCCTAAACTCCAGAGGGTACAAGCCCAGCTGCTCCATTCTCTCAGCATTTGACAGTCCCGCCATCCCGGATATTAACCTTGTAAACCTATGCTGCACTCCCTCAATAGCAAGAATGTCCTTCCTCAAATTAGGGAACCAGAACTGCAACAATACTCCAGGTGCGGTCTCACTAGGGCTCTGTACAACTGCAGAAGGACCTCTTTGCTCCTATATTCGATTTCTCTTGTTATAAAGGCCAACATGCCATTCGCTTTCTTCACTGCCTGCTGTACCTGCATGCTTACTTTCATAGACTGATGTACAAGGACCCCGAGATCCCATTTTACTTCCCCTTTTCCCAACTTGACGCCATTTAGATTGTAATCTGCCTTCCTGTTTTTGCTACCAAAGTGGATAACCTCACATTTATCCGCATTAAACTTCATCTGCCATGCATCTGCCCACTCTCCCAACCTGTCCAAGTCACCATGCATTCTCATAGCATCCTCCTCACAGTTCACTGCCACTCAGCTTTGTGTCATCTACAAATTTGCTAATGTTACTTTGATCTTCAGCCAGCAGCCATTCTTACCCATACAATAGCCATTGATGGAGCAGTAGAACAAAGATGCACTGATATTATTTTCATACAGGTTTTGGATCTGTAATGATTGCACTAATTCAACCACAGCCATGTTTTCTTTGGACTGAATATTACACAAATTACTTGGAGCATTTTGTTCTTTGGCTTTTATTGACTTTTCCTTTGGTTTGATTCTCATTCAAGTGGTGCTTTAATGATAAGGGCAGTCATTGATATACCTCCGCTCTCATTCAATTCTACTGTTTATATTTGAATCAAGACTGGGATTAGGTCCAGAACCATTTGATTTATTAGTCCCTGAACTGAATATCGTGAGTAGAAATGTGTGATAATACTAATGATTGTCACATATTTCATCATTTTGCAGGTGGATGCAGAGTTTGATATGATGGTAATTGTCGGTTTGATTTTTTTTTTGGAGTATTGGAGGTCATTGCCAGTAACACACAAGGTCATAGGCTGCTGATTTGTTTGTTGAGACATTTTTGTGTGTGTTTCCATTGAAATCAATGGACTGGTAAATTGCAATGAGCCTGATTTGCACTCTTCTCTGACTTCTGTTTTTTTTTTAATGGATAATACAAACTGAACAATTTTCCTTGATGTTAGTGAGATGTCAGTTATGTAACTGGATTGAATAATGGTGGCTTGAGAACAGAACTCTGAGGCTTCACTGTATTCAAAGCACCAGTTGCTATAAGATGTCACAATAAATTAATCAGGCGACCAGAGGCTGCTATATGTATGTGGTGGAGGTTATCTGAAGGGGCTGGGTGTACTTTCAATTGTTTTAACTGACAACACAGCTTTGCTTTCCCTGTTCATGGGCTGGATTTCATCATGATTGGAATTCAGTTTATTCACAAGACAGATTAATACTTTTCACCATCTCTAGACGCACGTGAATGACATCAGATTCAGAATCAGGTTAGTTTATGGATATTACAAGAGGGTGCAAAAGCCTTCCTTGTACTCATGATGCTCATAAACAGTACACATGGTAATCATAGATACTATCTATATTACTAAAAGTCTGATCTTGACCACTTCCTGTTGTTCTGTATATTGATTTTAGAAAAAACGCTGCCAGTTACGGCTGTGATTTTTGGCCATCTTACTCAGAGTCCCCCTCCACTGCGTAGGACAAGAGGATTTTTCCCATCGATAAAAATAAAAGAGTTATTAGTGTTTAACAAATGTTGAGATTCTCTCTCCTGAAGGCCACGCCCCTTCCGGAGGGACTATAAAACCCGGAAGTGTTGAGTGTCAGTCTCTGCAAGATGGGGGAAGCGAGAGGGCCATGTCTCAGTCTGAGCTGCGAATAACACCAAACACATGTCTACTAAACTGTGAGAGTGGTTTTACTGACCTCGAGTGCCCTTAATGTGGTTTGAAAATGAAAATGTGGTTAGTTTCAAACAAAGCACAGCAAATGGTTGGTGGTGGTTGGTTTGAAGCAAAGCACAGCAAATCGTTTGTGGTGGTTGGTTTGAAACAAAGCACAGCAAATGGTTGGTGGTGGTTGGTTTGAAACAAAGCACAGCAAATGGTTGGTGGTGGTTGGTTTGAAGCAAAGCACAGCAAATGGTTGGTGGTGGTTGGTTTGAAGCAAAGCACAGCAAATGGTTGGTGGTGGTTGGTTTGAAATGGCAAATGATTAAAATTCTAAACTTGACAACTTCTTGTTTGCACCGCATATTGACTTTAGATTAGTGTTTAAAAAATGTTGAGAATCTCTCTCCTGTCAATCATACCATGAAGGCCATGCCCCTTCTGGTGGGAGGGGGGAGGGATTATAAAACCCGGAAGTGTGGGTGTGGCTCGGTCTCTGCAAGATGGGGGAGGGAGAGGTCACGACTGTCTGAGCTGTGAATCAACTGAACACACTGAATGTCTACTGAACTGTGAGTGTGGTGTTTATGTAGTGTTTTGTGTGGTTTTATGGTGGTTTTATGGTGGTTTCACCCTGCTTGAAATGGTATGAATGCATTTGAATGTGGTGGCCTTGCACCCTGCATGAAATAGTATGAAATTGCATTTGAATTTGGTGGCCTTGCACCCTGCATGAAATGGTATGAAACTGCATTTGAATTTGGTAGCCTTGCACCCTGCTCGAAATGGTATGAAACTGCACTTGAATTTGGTGGCCTTGCACCCTGCTTGAAGTTGCATGAAACTGCACTTGAATTTTGTGGCCTTGCACCCTGCTTGAAGTAGCATGAAACTGCACTTGAATTTGGTGGCCTTGCACCCTGCTTGAAGTGGCAGGAAACTGCACTTGAGTTTGGTGGCTCTGCACCCTGCTTGAAGTGATAGGAAACTGCACTTGTGTTTGGTGGCCTTGCACCCTGCTTGAAGTTGTAGGAAACTGCACTTGAGTTTGGTGGCCTTGCACCCTGCTTGAAGTGGTAGGGAACTGCACTTGAATTTGGTGGCCTTGCACCCTGCTTGAAGTTGCATGAAACTGCACTTGAATTTAGTGGCCTTGCACCCTGCTTGAAGTGGCATGAAACTGCATTTGAATTTGGTGGCCTTGCACCCTGCTTGAAGTGGCAGGAAACTGCACTTGAGTTTGGTGGCCCTGCACCATGCTTGAAGTGATAGGAAACTGCACTTGAGTTTGATGGACTTGCATCCTGGTTGAAGTGGTAGAAAACTGCACTTAAGTTTGGTGGCCTTGCACCCTGCTTGAAGTGGTAGGAAACTGCACTTGAATTTGGAGGCCTTGCACCCTGCTTGAAGTGGTATGAAAATGCACTGGAGTTTAGTGGCCTTGCACCCTGCTTGAAATGGAAGGAAACTGCATTTGAATTTGGTGGCCTTGCACCCTGCTTGAAATGGAATTTCAAGGAATAGCCATGAGTCAACTGCAAGCCCACCAGCCGTGAGTGAGTATTTTTTTAGGGTTTAGCTTGAGGTTAATGGCTTTGGTGCGATCCAGGACCTTTGTCAGATTAGCATTGTGTTCTTTGACAGTTCGTCCAGCAACGAGGATGTCATCCACTACAATTGAGCATGGGTAACCTGCAAACAACTGCTCCATAGCTTGTTGAAATACTTTAATAGCAGAGCTTATGCCAAATGGCATGCAAAGAAATCTGTATCGCCCGAATGGTGTGCTGAAGGCTGTTAACGTGGAGGAGTTGTGTTCCAGTGAAATCTGCCAGAATTAACTCTTGGCATCTAGTACAGTGAATACAGTTGCCTCAGCCATCTGCGCAGCAATCTCGTCCACAGTGCGCATGGGATAGTGAGGTCGTTTAATGGCAGTGTTTAAGTCTTTAAGGTTGATACAAATCCGTATATTGTCTTTATTCTTCTTCGTTGCCACAACCATGGTGGAGACCCAATCCGAGGGGTCAGTGACGGGAGCAATCATAGAAACATAGAAACATAGAAAATAGGTGCAGGAGTAGGCCAATCAGATACCCCCTGATCCCTTTAGCCACAAGGGCCACATCTAACTCCCTCTTAAATATAGCCAATGAACTGGCCTCAACTACATTCTGTGGCAGAGAATTCCAGACATTCACCACTCTCTGTGTAAAAAATGTTTTTCTCATCTCAGTCCTAAAAGATTTCCCCTTTATCCTTAAACTGTGACCCCTTCTTCTGGACTTCCCCAACATCGGGAGCAATCTTCCTGCATCTAGCCTGTCCAACCCCTTAAGAATTTTGTAAGTTTCTAAAGATCCCCCCTCAATCTTCTAAATTCTAGCGAGTACAAGCCGAGTCTATCCAGTCTTTCTTCATATGAAAGTCCTGACATCCCAGGAATCAGTCTGGTGAACATTCTCTGTACTCCCTCCATGGCAAGAATGTCCTTCCTCAGATTAGGAGACCAAAACTGTACGCAATACTCAAGGTGTGGTCTCACCAAGACCCTGTACAACTGCAGTAGAACCTCCCTGCTCCAATACTCAAATCCTTTTGCTATGAATGCTAACATACCATTCGCTTTCTTCACTGCCTGCTGCACCTGCATGCCTACTTTCAATGACTGGTGTACCATGACACCCAGGTCTCGTTGCATCTCCCCTTTTCCTAATCGGCCACCATTCAGATAATAGTCTACTTTCCTGTTTTTGCCACCAAAGTGGATAACCTCACATTTATCCACATTATACTGCATCTGCCATGCATTTGCCCACTCACCCAGCCTATCCAAGTCATCCTGCAGCCTCCTAGCATCCTCCTCACAGCTAACACTGCCCCCCAGCTTCATGTCATCCGCAAACTTGGAGATGTTGCATTCAATTCCCTCGTCCAAATCATTAATATATACTGTAAATAGCTGGGGTCCCAGCACTGAGCCTTGCGGTACCCCACTTTTACTTTTCACCTTGCTACCTATTGCTTCTACCCTCATTTTACACCCGTCTGTCTCTCTGCTCACACATTTAAGAAACCCACCACCTCTTATTCTCTGTTTATTATCTTTTTCTTCTTTCCCCCCTACATGTTGGGTCTGAGTGCTTCCCTTCTCTGCCTCCTGCCTCACATACTGTCTGCTAGCTTTCTCTATTTGAGTCCCTCCCCCCAACCGTACTAGTTTAAAGTCTCCCCAGTAGCCTTTGCAAATCTCCCCGCCAGGATATTGTTCCCCCTCGGGTTCAAATGCAACCCGTCCTTTTTGTACAGGTCACACCTTCCCCAAAAGAGGTTCCAATGATCCAGAAACTTGAATCCCTGCCCACTGCACCAGTCCTTCAGCCACGCATTTATCCTCCACCTCGCTCCATTCCTACTCTCACTGTCGCGTGGCATAGGCAGTAATCCTGAGATTGTTACCTTTCAGGTCCTTTTCCTTAACTCTCTTCCTAACTCCCTAAATTCTCCTTTCAGGACCTCTTCCCTTTTTCTACCTATGTCATTGGTACCTATATGTACCACGACCTCGGGCTCCTCTCCCTCTCATTTCAGGATATCTTGGACACGTTCAGACACATCCCAGACCCTGGCACCAGGGAGGCAAAGTACCATCCGGGTCTCCCGACTTCGTCCACAGTATCGCCTGTCTGACCCCCTAACTATAGAGTCCCCTATTACTACTGCCCTCCTCTTCTTTTCCTTACCTCTCTGAGCTACAGGGCCGGTCTCTGTACCAGAGGCCCGGCCGCTGTCACTACACCCAGGTAGGCTGCCCCCCCAACAGTGCTCAAACAGGAGTACTTATTGTCAAGGTGTACAGCCACTGGGCTACTCTCTAGTCCATGCCTCTGCCGCTTGCCCCTCCTAACTGTGACCCACTAGTCTGTCTCCCGTGGTCTTCGAGTGACCACCTCTCTGTAACTCCTCTCTATGACCTCCTCACTCTCCCTGACCAGACGGAGGTCATCGAGCTGCTGCTCCAGGTTCCTAATATGGTCCCTTAGGAGCCCCATCTCAACGCACCTGGCGCAGATGTGGATGTCTGGAGGGCTATCAGACTCCATGACCTCCCACATCTAACATCCAGAACAGTAAACTGCCCTGGCCCTCAATCTCCCCCCTTATCCTGGCTACAAAACAAAGTGCAATACAATACAATACAAAGTACTGGAACAAATCAGCAGGGATCTGACTCCCAATCAGCTGCTTCCTCTAGTCTGCTTCCACCAATCAGCGGCTTCCTCAAGCCCACTTGTTTTCAACTGTGAAATGCGAATGGAACGTTACAGATTTGGGTTCCTCCTCCCACACCAACGGCTCCTGGGCCTCTGTGGAAACAAGCCCCGCGATCGAATATTATACTCACTGCCCGGACGCCGCTCCTCCCGCACCAACGGCTCCTGGGCCTCTGTGGAAACAAGCCCCGCGATTGAGTATTATGCTCACTGCCCGGACGCCACTCCTCCCACTGCAACGGCTCCTGGAGACACCATTCACACCTAGAAACACCATTCTGTTGAGTTCGCTTTGAACACGGTCCCACATAGCATGGGGAATCTTGTGTGCTGGATGGACAACTGGGATTATCTCAGGGTTAATGGTAATTGTGTACTTAACAAGCAACCTGCCCAGCTTGTCGTCAAACAAAGTTTTGTATCGTGTCAGGATTTGTTGGCTAAAGTCACAGGTTGTAGTCAGATGACAAACAGAAGGGCTGAAAGAGACAAGTCCCAGTCATGACAAGCGTTGACACCCAGCAGGGATGGCACATCCTCACGAACAAAATAGAAACTCAGGTTGTGGATACGTGAGTTAAGACAGCAGCGTAACTCAGCTTGACCGATAGGGTGCACTGGACCTCCTGCAAATGGGAGAAGGAAGGCAGCCGTAGGAGTGACAGTCTCTGTTTTTCAACACAGCTAGACAGATCACATTACATCTGGGCCCTGTGTCAACTTTCAGATAAAAGTTCTTGCCATTAACGAGCAAAGCGAACTTGGGGTCTAGTTGTTTGTGCATTGAATCAGACAGGGAATGCACATCCAAGCCAAAACCTTCGCCAACAGCCTGCAAATCTGTGGGAGCTGGTTGAGAGCTTTCTGAAAGTAAGTTCTCATGGCCAAGTGAATTACCAGATTGCCTTGTTTAGAAACATAGAAACATAGAAAATAGGTGCAGGAATAGGCCCTTCGGCCCTTCGAGCCTGCATCGCCATTCAATATGATCATGGCTGATCATCCAACTCAGTATCCTGTACCTGCCTTCTCTCCATACCCCCTGAACCCTTTAGCCACAAGGGCCACATCTAACTCCCTCTTAAATATAGCCAATGAACTGGCCTCAACTACCTTCTGTGGCAGAGAATTGACAACCAGGTCTCGCTGCATCTCCACATTTCCTAATCGGCCACCATTTAGATAATAGTCTGCTTTCCTGTTTTTGCCACCAAAGTGGATAACCTCACATTTATCCACATTATACTGCATCTGCCATGCATTTGCCCACTCACCCAGCCTATCCAAGTCATCTTGCAGCCTCCTAGCATCCTCCTCACAGCTAACACTGCCCCCCAGCTTCGTGTCATCCGCAAACTTGGAGATGTTCATAGAATCATAGAATCATAGAAAGTAGGTGCGAGAGCAGACCACCAGGTCCATCGAGCCCGCACCGCCATTCGCTCATGGCTGAACACCAAACAAACACCCCTACCCACAAACAGTAGACACAAGACACAGAACACAAGACACTACCCTCCCCTTTATACCGCTATCACCCCTCTCCACCCCAAGAACCGCGTGATCTCCTGGGGGAGGCAAAAAACCGGATAAAAACCCAGGTCCAATTCGGGAAAAAAATCCGGGAAATTCTTCTCCGACCCCAATCCAGGCGATCGACACTTGTCCAGGAGATCACTCAGGTCTTACTATACTAATCCTACCTAGGTCCATATCCCTGCCCTCTCCCCGTAGCCCCTTATCCCCTTGGCAACTAAAAAAACATCTATTTTAGACTTAAATATATTTAATGTTTCTGCTTCCACTGCTCCCTGGGGCAGTGAATTCCATAAATTAACCACCCTCTGGGTGAAGAAGTTCTTCCTCATCTCAGTTTTAAAAGAGCCCCCCCTTATTCTGCAACTATGTCCCCTAGTTCTAGTTTCCCCGATCATTGGGAACATCCTCGGTGCATCCACCCGATCAAGGCCCCTCACGATCTTATATGTTTCAATGAGATCGCCTCTCATTCTTCTAAACTCCAAAGAGTAGAGTTCCAGCCTACTTAACCTTTCCTCATATGTCAATCCCCTCATTGCAGGAATTAATCTTGTAAACCTTCGCTGCACTGCCTCCAGGGCCAGTACATCCTTTCTTAAGTATGGACCCCAGAACTGTACACAGTATTCCAAATGTGGTCTCACTAATACTGTGTACAGCTGCAGCAAGACCTCCGTGTTTTTATACTCAATCCCCCTAGCAATAAAGGCCAAAACTCCATTGGCCTTCCTGATAGCTTGCTGCACCTGCATACTAACTTTTAGTGATTCATGTACTACTACCCCTAGATCCCTTTGCGTTGCATTACAGCGCAGCTCCTCCTCATTTAGAAAATAACTTGCCCTATCATTTTTTTTCCCAAAGTGAATGACTTCACATTTATTAGTATTAAATTTCATCTGCCAAGTTGTTGCCCACTCACCTAGCTTATCTATATCCTTTTGCAGACTCTTCCTATCCTCCTCATCCCCTACTTTTCTTCCCATTTTTGTATCGTCCGCAAATTTTGATATATTACACTTGGTTCCCTCCTCCAAATCATTTATATAAATTGTGAACAACTGGGGTCCCAACACCGACCCTTGCGGAACCCCGCTAGTTACCGGTTGCCATCCCGAATATGAACCATTTATCCCCACTCTCTGCTTCCTATTTGTTAGCCAATCCTCTACCCATGCTAATATATTACCCCCAATCCCATAATTTTTTATTTTTAGCAATAGTCTCTTATGTGGCACCTTGTCAAAAGCCTTTTGGAAGTCCAAGTATACCACATCCACCGGTTCCCCTTTATCCACCCGGGTTGTTACTTCCTCAAAGAATTCGAGCAGATTCGTTAAACAGGACTTCCCCTTCACAAAACCATGCTGGTTCTGTCCGATGAAGTCATGTCCATCCAAGTGCCCCGTTAGTGTTTCTTTAATAATTGTCTCTAACATTTTACCCACCACCGATGTTAGACTAACCGGTCTATAGTTACCCGCCTTCTGTTTACTTCCTTTTTTAAATATAGGTGTTACATTGGCCATTTTCCAATCCACTGGGACCGTTCCTGCCTCCAGGGAGTTTTGGAAAATTATCACCAATGCATCCACAATCCCCACCGCTATCTCCCTCAAGACCCTTGGATGTAATCCATCAGGCCCAGGGGATTTATCCTCCTTCAGTCTCATTAATTTCCCTAATACCACCTCCTTGGTGATCTTAATAGTATTTAGCTCCTCCATTCCTACCTCCCCCTGTTTATCCAGCGTTGGAATATTTTTTGTGTCTTCTATGGTGAAGACTGATACAAAATACTCGTTTAATGCCTTTGCCATTTCCATGTTCCCCACCAACAACTCTCCAGTCTCACCCTCCAATGGACCAACGTTCACCTTAGCCACCCTTTTTCTTTTTATATAGCTATAAAAACTCTTACTATTAGTTTTTATGTTGTTCACTAAATTCCTTTCATAGTCTATTTTCCCCGTCTTAATTAATCTCTTAGTTATTTTTTGCTGACCTTTAAATGCTTCCCAATCCTCTACCCTCCCACTATCTCTGGCTACCTTATATGCCCTTGCCTTCAGCCGAATACTATCCTTTATAGTTTTACTGAGCCATGGCTGACTGTTCTTACCCTTACCCCTTTTTTTCTTCATAGGAATACATTTTTCTTGAAGGTTATACAGTAGATCCTTAAACGTACACCACTGCTCATGTACCGTCTTATTCTTGAGTCTGCTATCCCAGTCAACTTTGATCAGCTCAGTCCTCATACCTTCATAATCCCCCTTATTTAGACTAAGTACCCTAGCCTGAGTTTCAACCTGCTCCCCTTCTATTTGAATATGGAATTCGACCATATTGTGGTCACTTGTTCCCAACGAGTCCCTAACTATGACATTTTTAATTAATCCTGCTTCATTACACAGGACCAGATCCAAGATTGCCTCCCCCCTTGTCGGTTCTGTGACATACTGTTCTAGGAACCCGTCTCTAATACATTCTATAAACTCTTCCTCTAGTTTACCCTGCCCAGTTTGGTTTGCCCAATTAATATGAAAATTGAAGTCCCCCATGATTACAGCAGTTCCCTTTTTACATGCGTCAACTATTTGCAGATTTATGTTCTGACTAACAGCGTCACAGCTATTTGGAGGTCTATAAATTACACCCACTAGTTTTTTTTTCCCCTTGTTATTCTCTATCTGTACCCAAGCTGTTTCACTATCCTGATTCTTCAACGCAATATCCTTCCTCTCTATTGCCGTTATTCCCTCCCTTATTAAAAGGGCCACCCCTCCTCCCTTTCTTTCCTGTCTATTTTTTCTAATTGTCGAGTACCCCTCTATATTTAACTCCCAGTCCTGATCCCCTTGCAGCCATGTCTCCGTAATGGCCACGATATCATAACTATATATACTTAATTGCACCGTTAATTCATTTATCTTATTTCGAATACTCCGTGCATTTAGATACAGCACTTTCAGATGATTTTTACTACCCTTCCTTTTTGTTTTTGCCTCTTTTACATCTAGAGCTTTATCTTCACACATTCTGGATCCTCCTGTCACATTTTGATTTTCCGTTTCCCCACTGATACCCTGCTCTATTTCCTCTACCCCTGCCGTTATTACCACCCTTGATACCTCCCCCCCGCTACTTAGTTTAAAGACCTCTCTACTGCCCTAGTTATATGATTTGCCAGGACCCCAGTCCCAGCACCGTTCAGGTGAAGTCCGTCCTTACAGAACAGATCCCCCCTGTCCCAGTACTGGTGCCAGTGGCCCAAGAAACCAAACCCATTTTTCCCACACCAGTCTTTGAGCCACGCATTCAGCTTTTTAATTTTACGTACTCTCGCCGATTTGGCCCGTGGCTCAGGTAGCAATCCGGAGATCAGTACCCTCGAGGTTCTGCTTTTTAATTTATTCCCTAACTGCTCAAACTCCTTCAGCAGATCCTCCTTCCTCGTCCTTCCTATGTCATTGGTCCCCACATGGACCACGACCACTGGATCCTCCCCCTCCCTCTGCAAATTTCTCTCCAGCATCGCAGAGATATCCTTAACCCTAGCACCGGGTAGGCAACACAGCCTTCGGGACATGTTCTGCTGGCCGCAGAGAACCTTATCTACCCCCCGAATAATACTATCCCCTATCACAACGGCATTTCTTCTAACTCCCCCCTCTTGAATGTCCCCCTGATCCACGGTGCTGCAGCCAGGTTGCTCATCCCTCCCACAGCCCCTGATCCCGTCCTCACATTGAGTAAGAGCCTCGGTCATGCTCGTCAGGAACAAGGGCTGTGGCTCCTGCCGCATCTCCTCCTGGTTCCCCCTACCTGCCTCGCTTATGGCCACACCTTCCTTTCCTTGCTCACTCACTACTGAATTAGTTAAACTGGTCGGTGTGACCATCCCCTGGCACAAAACATCCAGGTAATACTCCCCCTCCCTGATGTACCGCAGCGTATGAAGTTGGGTCTCCAGCTCCTCAATGCGGAGCTCGAGTTCCGCTAGCCTCAAACACTTACTGCAGCTGTAGGGATCATCTACACCATCTACATCAATGGTGTCGACAAATTCCCACATCTCACAGTATTGGCACATCTCCTGGCCGCCCATCTTATATAAGTAAATAACTGGTCCTATTTAAGAATCCCCTACCTGGATTACTATATTGATACACCCCTTATTTATATAATCCTACCTCCTATTGATACACCCCTTATTTATATAATCCTACCTCCTATAAATGGGAAAGTACTCACCCCAGCCGTAAATTACCTACTGGTTTGGCTGTCAAGTAGTAATTCCGTCCGCTCTTCCTGTCTGGTCCACTGCTCCCTTGCAGTGCGTGGCAAACCTCTTAGCCTCTGTTAGCCTCTCGAGCCGCGGCTCCGTCCTTCCTCCCTCGGCGACAGCCCGGGCCGCACTCACTGTTGCATTCAATTCCCTCATCCAGCTCATTAATATATATTGTAAATAGCTGGGGTCCCAGCACTGAGCCTTGCGGTACCCCACTAGTCACTGCCTGCCATTCTGAAAAGGACCCGTTTACTCCTACTCATTGCTTCCTATCTGCCAGCCAGTTCTCTATCCACATCAATACTGAACCCCCAATACCGTGTGCTTTAAGTTTGCATACAAATCTCTTATGTGGGACCTTGTCGAAAGCCTTCTGAAAGTCCAGATATAACACATTGAAGAACAAGATGCAAGCGGCAGTATTTGAAGAAATTATTCCTTTTGTTACAAAATCGACATCATTTTCCATACTCAGGGCAAGGGTCACGTGCAGCATGCGAAGCCCCACATTTAAAACAATGGTCTATTAGTCTCACAATAGAGTTGTCGGGCACTTGAGGAGAAGAGATTTGATAAGACATGCCGGCAACATTATTTTCACGACCAGCAGCGTGCCCTAAAACCTTTGTATGAGCGTCAGCCATTTCAGCAAATGCGGCAGCGGTTTACAGCAGTCTCTAGAGTAAGCTCAACATCCCGCAGTAACTCGTCGCGTAATTTATCATTACGGACACCATAGACCAAATGGTCACGGACTAGGCTGCCACATATATCCCTGAAATCGCATCGACTGGCAATGTGCTTCAAAGCGCTGACATACATCTCCACAGGTTCACCCTGTCTCTGGCTTCGGGAAAAGAATAAATGCCTCTCCATGACCAAGTTAGTGCGTAACTCACATAACTGTCGAAATTTGCGTAGTAGGCAATCAGGGTCACGGATACTCAGCGGGAGCGATCTGGACGCCAGCCGGGTCAAACCTAGCCGGTTCATAATGAAATCTTCTGGCACGTTGGGCAGCTTCTGTGCCTGCTAGATTAAGAAGAATTGACGCTCGAACACCGGTAGCAGCAGCAGGGTGAGCCGCTTCAATGTCAATTGAGAAATCTTCTTCAATATGTGCCACCGTTCTGCGAGGTCTTCGTCAAACACCAGGATCTCTGGTTTTATGAGAGCAAAACCCATAGTAATATATACCGGAGAAAAGAACAAACTAAAATAAAACCAATATAATTAAGCAAGGAGTGAGTCCATCCCACTTCTGACACCATGTCGAGCTTCTGCTGTTGGAATAACTTAGGTCACGCACAGTGATTAAGATTCAAAGACTTTATTAGCGTTACAGCATAGTTAACTTCATCGTAATACGTAACTCCAGACTGAGGGAGAAAGAGCAGAGAAGCTTTCTGTTAAACTAGTGGGTGTAGCTACAAAGTAACATGAGTGACACTGATCTACACATGGGGAAGAAGCTAGTCTTAGGTCTGGATGTCTAGGCTTTCAAGATCTTGTATATTCTACCAAAATGTAGAAGTAACACTAGGGAACTGCCAGCTGGCCGGCATCATTGATGACACTTCCAGCCTTCCGGATGCAATTCACGAAGAGGATGGATTGGATTAAAGGGAGTGATGAGCCAGTGATTATTATAGATCCAAAGCAAAAGTGGAGGAGTCCCTCATGAACAATTACCATCATATCAATCTTCTGCATCCGACTGCAAAATGATAAAGAGTCTCATCATAAGTATTATCAAGCACATTTGCTTGTTCAGGACGTCTAATGCATCCTATTGCATATGTCACTGTCAATGTCCACCACTCTCTGGCGATTCAGATAGTCGAGCCCAGAGCAGTTGCCATACCAGGCAGCTGCCGTACCCAGCTGAAATCCCATCAAAATACTTTCTATGATACATCTGTAGAGGTTAGAGTGAATCTGCATGGATATGCTGAATCTTCTCAGATGTCTAGAAAAGTAAATACCCTTTCTTGTTCACTGCATCCGTGTGAAGGCACCAGGATAGGTTGCTGGTGATCTGGATGGTAATGAATTTGAAGTTGTTGGCCATTTCTATAGCAACTCCATTGATGAGAGCATGGTTGTTTGGGCCAACAAACAACTCTTTAATTTTGCCGACACAATTTGTTAGGTTGTTATTCTGACACAATGACTTGAGGTTCTTGACCGCCTTCCTGTACTCTGTCTCATCGTTGTAGATCATCCGGCCTTCAACAGTGGCATCATCGGCAAATGTAAAGATCGACTTGGCACTGTGGGTGGCAAGAAAACCATAGGAGTAGAAGCAATTGAGCCGGGAACTGAGCATGCAACCCTGAGAAGCTCCAGTGTTGGCTGATGGCTTGGAGTATCCAAGTAAGGCATTCCTTGACTAGTCTGAGAGACAGCTCTCAGAGCTTGGCACCAATCTTCACTTGCAGCTTAGGAGGATTGGTCTGCCATTTCTGTGGTTCCAATTTTAGAATTATTTTGTGATATTAGATAACCATCCAAAACCCTCGTTCTCATTAAGTTTGCAATGTCTGCTTTCCATTATGAGAATTGCTGTATCAATGCAAAGGACATTATCGATGCATTATATCATATGGGATTGAAATGGTGGGCATCCTTGATTGAAAAGTGTAAGCGAAAGAATTGGAATTTTTTGATAATCTAGATTGTTTTATGGTTATTTATGTGGTGTCTAATCAGAATTAATGAATTCTCTGCCACAGTTTGGCATGTGACATTTAGGCTTGTCCTTTGGGATGGCTAATTATGACTTAGCTTACCATACCTTTCTCAAAGTGAGCACCTAGACCTTTGACTCAAAGCCCTGATTTTAGAAATGCAAGATGTTAACATTTCAGGAGGCAACTATATTCAGGTTCAAGCATCCCCAAAGTAATTTTCATATTTATATCTTGCTTTTTATTGAAAATGTGTGGAGTGAATATTAATGTTAGAGCAGGTGCAGTGATTCTTGCTAATGCACAGATAAAGATATAGTTCATGCATTAATTATTTGTAAATAATTCAAGGAAATAGGTTTTTGCCAACAAATAGACAAATTGTAATTGAGATCAATATCAAATAATTAATATTATCCAAAACAACTTGTTTCAGCTGAGGAGAATTATTGTCATCCTGATGAATTAGTTTGTGCAAAATCTCCCTGTGACTGCTTGGGTTTCCTTCAGTGCTTTGGTTTCCTCCCATATCCCAAAGATGCCCGGGTGTCCGGGCTTATTTGCCTCTGGAAAATTGCCACTAACGTGTAGGGAGTGAATGAGAAAGTGGGAAAATATAGAACTAATGTGAACATGTGAATGATGGTCGGTGCGGACTCGTTGGGTCAAAGGACCTGTAAGGTCACCATTCCTTCTCTCCGGTGATGCTGCCTGTCCCGCTGAGTTACTCCAACATTTTGTGTCTATCTTCGGTTTAAGCCAGCATCTGCGGTTCCTTCCTACATGTTTCCATGCTGTGCCTTTGAAAAAAACTAGGCTAAATTTTCTTCCCATGATCTGAAAAAGAAGAAGGGAATGAATGTTAGGAATTTAAGCCAAATTTCATTATCTGCTGGAATATCACCAAAGAAACTTGTTAATGGACCAATAGGAAGAGAGGGTTTTGCATTCATAGACATGAAAAGCTGGAGTAACTCAGCGGGACAGGCAGCATCTTTGGAAAGTAGGAATGGGTGATGTTTCGAGTCGAGACCTTCTTTAAGATAATGCACCTCCCCATCTGCTCTTTTAAAATGTACAATTTTTCCAAGCCAATTAACCCACAAACCTGTACGCCTTTGAAGTGTGGGAGGAAACTGGTGGACCAGGAGAAAACCCAAGCAGGTCACGGGGAGAATGTACAAACTCTGTGCAGACAGCACCTGTAGTCAGGATCGAACCCGGATGTCTGACGCTGTAAGGCAGTAACCTCTACCGCTGCGTCACCATGCCGCCCTTGTGTCTTGTGAACATTTCTGCACCGTTTCATTTGATTCCTCTGATACTGTGGCCGCGGCTGAATTGTCGAGCTTTTATGCTTTGTAAGGATGGGCTCCCTCTGTGTTTAGAATTTCAACCTGACATTCAATTGGTATCTACGTAATGGCCCAGGTACATGTGTCTGTTTATCGTGAGACAGGGCAACAGGTGGGAAGCCTTGTCTGACTCACCTCCCTTGGCAACTCCTCCCCACGGAGATACCAGCCTAATCTGTCAGCTGCCAGCTGGGAAACCATGATATCACATAATTATTTTCTGCAAGCAGAATTTATGGATTTCAGACTAGAATTTCCTAAGCTTTTAATACCTTGAAGCCTAATCAGGTTCTGCACTACATCACTTGTGAATGTGTGATTATAGAACAAATAATTATTGGTCTATCTAATTGTAGGGCATAAATATAATAATCCAACTATAACATTGTTGTTGTTTTGATTGTTTCCTCCTGATTTTTTTCTGACCCATAAAAACTCAGATCGTGCCCCAATCACCTCTTTGTTTTTGTTCCTAAGATGGTGGCAACAGTTGACAACAGTTGATAACAGGAAAACAGTTGTTGCCCATTCTAAGAGACCCTCAAGGAGTCAGGAGGCAACCACACAATGCCACATGTAGTGCCGATGCAGCTCAACCTTCTTATAACACTCTGACAGTTTGTATGAACATCACTGCCCAGTACGAGCAGCGTCGGCACGTTTAATGAATGCAATTGTATAACATTTTATGCAGGAATTAAACTAATAATTACCATGATACTGGATTAGTTCCACAACTAATTAGCTGCAGTATGCCAATCTATAGACTTCTGCACTCTAATTTTTAGTATAATCTGGTTCTACTGCCTGCTTTATCCTTGAACCCTCTTCTTTCCTTTGGTAATCATTCATTGCAAGTCTTGGTCCTATGTATTTAAAAAAAAATGAGTATACTACAGTTCAGGGCAAAGATCTTTGCAATATTATTCACAATTGTAATTTATTCCACAGTAAATGAGAATGTTTCCATTATAAAAATGGAACTGAACTATTTATCTGCAGAACTAATTCATTATTTTTCTATAAAGATCTAGCATTCAGTTTTCCTATTCATTTCCAGGAATTTCTCTACCAGGTTCCCATGAATATTTGATTTGACAATTATCACAGGCAGGTGAATGCAACTGCTAATTGGTATTGGTTTATTATAGAAACATAGAAACATAGAAAGTAGGTGCAGGAGTAGGCCATTCGGCCCTTCGAGCCTGCACCGCCATTCAATATGATCATGGTTGAACATCCAACTCAGTGTCCTGTACCTGCCTTCTCTCCATACCCCCTGATCCCTTTAGCCACAAGGGCCACATCTAACTCCCTCTTAAATATAGCCAATGAACTGGCCTCAACTACCTTCTGTGGCAGAGAATTCCAGAGATTCACCACTGTCTGTGTAAAAAATGTTTTTCTCATCTCAGTCCTAAAAGATTTCCCCTTTATCCTTAAACTGTGACCCCTTGTTCTGGACTTCCCCAACATCGGGAACAATCTTCCTGCATCTAGCCTGTCCAACCCCTTAAGAATTTTGTAAGTTTCTATAAGATTCCCCCCTCAATCTTCTAAATTCTAGCGAGTGCAAGCCGAGTCTATCCAGTCTTTCTTCATATGGAAGTCCTGACATCCCAGGAATCAGTCTGGTGAACCTTCTCTGTACTCCCTCGATCTTTCCTTATGATCATGGCTGATCATCCAACTCAGTATCCCGTACCTGCCTTCTCTCCATACCCCCTGATCCCCTTAGCCACAAGGGCCTACTCCTCCCACTGCAACCGCTCCTGGGCCTCTGTCCTGTCATGTGTACCAACATACAGTGAAATCCTTTTGCTTGTGTGCTTTCCAATTTAATCAGATAATACAGTACAATAAAGTACAATAAAGCCAAACACAAATACAATAGGAAGTGCAAAGAGAAAAATACCAGAGTGCAAAGTATAGTTTTGCAGCATAGTTCCAGTTCCAGATCCAGTTCCACTTCCAGTTACCGATCTAGAGAGAAAGTTCAATATCCACAATGAGGTGGATAAAAGATCCACAATGAAGATCAGGATTACGCTCTAGCTTATTGGAGGACTGTGTTCAGTACTGTGTTCAGATCTGGGCACCATGTCATAGGAAAGATGTTGTCAAGCTGGAAAAGGTAGAGAGATGATTTACGAGGATGTTGCCAGGACAAGAGGGTTTGAGCTATAGGGAGAGGTTGAGTAGGCTGGGACTCTATTCCTTGGAGCACAGGAGGATGAGGAGTGATCTTATTGAGGTGTATAAAATCGTGAGACAAATAGATCGGGTAGATGCATAGAGTCTCTTGTCCAGAGTAGGTGTAGCTGGCCCAAGTTGGGCCCAAGAGCCTGTTTCCACACTGTATCAATCTATGACTCCATGACAGGTCAGTGGTCTGATAACAGCAGGGAAGAAGCTGCTCATGAGCCAGGTGGTACATGCTTTCAAGCTTTTGTGCATTCTACCCAATGGGAGAGGGGAGAAGAGGGAATGACCAGGGTGAAAAAGCTCCTTGATTATGTTAACCGCTTCCCAGAGGAAGGGTGAAGTGTAGATGGGGTCGATGGGAGTGGAATCTTGTCTGTGCAATGGACTGAGCTACAACCACAACTCACTACATCCACAATTTCCTACTTGCCTACTACAACAAATGAAATAACATACAACTGATCTGGACCACCATCATGTTTGACTTTCTCTGCAATAAGCAATTTAAAGTGCAAAGTATAACAATGTGGATCGATGTCTTGATGTTCCGATACTGCGGAGGGTAGCATCCAGCACCACTTTTAGATAAGATCACCTGCCAGTGCATTAACAAACTACAGCAAACATCCACTGGAACAGGTGAAGATAGCCCTTTTATACCTTGTGCAGCTCTTTCTTGCATCAAAGCAAGCTGCTTTGCATACCAGCCCAAATGTACTCGATGCTCAGGGGAGTTAACTGAGTTAGAGTCATGCATCTCTGTCGATACTTAAAATTAAAACTGGGCACGTAGTGCTCCCTCTGGCTGCGTGCAACATACTTACAGAAGGCAAAGTTATTTTTGGATATGGAACAAGGCCTTGGATCGGGTAAGCGAGAAGCTGCAGATCAGAGAGATGGTGTATTTCACAATTTGTCATGTGTCCGCATCCTGATGCAAAGCATTTGCTGCAGGGGCCTCAAGTGTCTTTGTCAAACACAATCTGATAAACCACAGTAATTAATTATTTACAGAAGGCACACAACATTTTTCCATAAGGTTTGCTGATGAATGAATGGTATTCCTGCCAAATGTGTCAGACAATACAAGGCAAGGTCATATTTTTCCTGCAGTGTGCACAGCTTAGACAGTAAACAATTAATTCTGGTACTTTTCCCCTACCACTGAAATATAAGAATTAGAAAGTAACTAGTCTCACTTATTGCTTGCTTTGGTTCATGGAACTATTACAAGATATACAGGAATGAAAAGGCTGTGGATTAGAAACACTGTGATCACCAAGATAGTCAAATTACACAAAATGAAAGAAGTGGCAGAATTGGTAAAGTGATGATAATGACCAGGGCTCCTTTCTCCACTATATAAGAATTAAATTGTTATGAAATATGCAATGCAATGCAGAAGAACAGGTATTAAAAAAAAAAAATCTGATTTCACTGATACAGATGGGTGTTATAATACAAGCTTTTTTAAAGACACAATTTTACTGTTGCAAAATAGAAATAACCAAAGGCCATAGAAATAATACAATAAATATACAGGGTGTATTATGATATCATTATATTTAATTATATATTATAACTGGAAAGCTGATTTTCTATGTAAAAGGCCACCCCTGGGTTTAGAACACCTAACATATGAACACCCCAACCTTTGAATAAGCTCCCATTACATTATTAAATTCAGAAGTCCAACGTACATATTTGCACTCCAACAAATGGCAGAACTGGTTTTGTCTCTCCAATTTTACGAATTGTTTTTCCTCATCATTTTTGTGTTCTTTCCATGTCCTTCATTACATAACTGTGATTTTTGTGTATTTTCTGAGTTATGGACAAAATCAACTTATGAGCATCTGTGACAATGGAATCTGTTTTCTTACCTGGGGACGGCCTGTGAAATTATGAGTTAATTATACTGTGCATGATGCCCATTGATTTATTTCCTCAAAATTGTTTGGTTTATTTCCAGACAATAATGAAACGCACCAGCACTAAGCATTGCTGTTCCACAGAAACAGCCTGCTGAAAACATTCTGAGGTGGTCCATGAGCTTTCTTGAGGTAAATTTCTATCAGATCCTGCTCTCCTCTGCGAAAACCATTTCTCTTCACTAACTTTTAAATATTCTCCCTTACAACCTCCATCTCCCATAACAGAACGGTAGAGCACATAAACTAGTTTGTCATAGACACTGACTCTGTCTGTTCAACTGCTTCTGTTGTTACCCTAACGCACCAGGGAAATTTTCCCTTAATGTACCCCTCTTCCCATCTCTAACTTCTTTCTTTCATTTCTATGAAACTCAGCTCTTAGTCCCTTGGGCTATTCCCACTAACTGCCACTGACATATTTTCCTGGCCCCTGTGTCAGCTGACAGTGTTAATGGTTCTCTGTCCCAGATACCGAGACCCTGCTTTTCAGATCACAACTCCATAGTGACCTACTTTTGTTGCAAACTATAACTTCTCGCATGACATTTGAAAGTCTTTTCCCATGCTCATATTTCCCTGAATATTTTTACTGCTGACCCAGAATCAGTCACAATTGGCCCCTAGAATAGTTGTGAATTTGTAAACAACCATTCTATATTCTTTTTTATTCATCTGCAGTCTTTAACAGATTTGACCACAGAATCCTCCTCTTCCATCTTCCAGCTTGGTGGGACCTCACTGGCCTGATTTTATTTTTAACATGAAGTCTTGGCAGTGACTTCTCTTCCCACTTTTGGGGCATTACTTCTGCTGTTCTTGAAGGGTATATTCTTGACATCTTCCAGTGCATGACGATAATGGCCGCCAGCACTTCAAAGGTTCAAAAAGGTTCAAAGGTATGTTATTGTCACGTGTACCAATTAAGGTACAGTGAAAACCAATTTACCATACAGTCATACAGTCATACTAAAAAAAAGCAACAAGACACACAACTACATAAAAGTTAACATAAACATCTACCACAGCGAATTCCCCACATTCCTCATTGTGATAAAGTCCAATCTTCTTTCCTCTTTATTCACCAGCATTTCTCTTTACTCTTCCTTGGTTCCACATTGCCAGTCTTCTTTTTATGACATTCACTAATGAATGGGAAAAAATCTCATCTATCTGAAGCCATCATCTTCGTTCCATGCCAACAAATCTGTCCGATATAGGAAGGTTAGTTCTTCCAATCTGTTACTGTGACTTTTGTGGACAATTGTGAGATAGGTGTTGATGTGCCCTTCTGCTGACACTATAACAACTGTCAAGGGAAGCAAAGGTCCACGTTACAAATTCCATCTGCCTCACTGGCCACTAACTGAGAGGGAACCAAACTGCACACAAACATGGTGTCTTACTTCACCTCGAGATATGCTTAGGAGCTCACTTCCATTATCATCAAGACTGCCTTCTTTCACCTCCATAATCCCTTCCTCAGCACATCTGCTGCAGAAACCTTCCTCTGTTCCTTAGTCATTGTTTGATTTAATTGCTCCAGTGCTCTGCTAGTCATCCTCACCACTATCAACTGTTAAACTCATCACTGCCAATTGCTAATTTGAATAGTCTCACCCTTGCTTCCAGATCCCTCCCTGGCCACCTCCTCCACATCCTTCTCCTGCACCCCCCTGTCCTCCCCTGTTTAATCCCCTGTCGTCTGTGCCCTTTCAGTTCTGGCCTCAACAGGATGTTAATCACCACGCCACCAAGATGATATCTTCAGGTTACTGGGCTCTGTTCTGGATGTAATTTCCTCGCAAAGGGTCTCTGATTCTTTGCCTCTCATCTGATATGTTCTTCATATCCGGATGCTATTAGACTCATGAGCCGCGACCTGTCGAGGGAGGCCACTACCGAACCCGGCCCTGTTCATCCCTGATGACCTGAAGGGCCAGTGATGATGAACACAGGGCCACGTGCAGGCAGTTGCCAAACCCTGACAGGCCGCGGAGCCGTGGGAGCCGACCCAGAGTGGATCCCAGGCTCGTCTCCCGCTCTCTGCCGAAGACTGGGAACCGGAAGGAGGAGAGAGTGGGTGACACCAATGGATGCTGGACAAAGGGCCGGTAGGAGAAACGGGGAGGGGTCTAGCCTTCCATGCCTTCAAGGTCGCCTGTGGGAGGCGCCTCTGGGGCACAACAGCTGAAGGCCCAGAGAGAAGAGAAGGACGGCTCGCTGGCCTTAAAGCCAGCTGCAGCTTGGACTCTGTAAAATGGCACCAGAATCTGGCAACTATTACATATACACTCAGTGTGCTGTTTCTATGCATGGGGTACTTAATCAGGGATTGTCTTTATGTATGGCAATAATCTATGATCCATATGCAAAATAATGGTGTTTCATTGCATCTTCATACACTTAACTATAAAAGAACCATTGAATCATTAAATTCTGTGTCTCCGTGTCACTTTGTTTTAGAGAATACATGTATACATATTAATTTTACATACATATTAGCATGTTAAAGGTACTACGTCAATGCTAGTTGGTGCTGATAGTATTTCTCCTGCTCACAGCAGTCAAATTACCAAAAGGGTACTTGAACTTCTATCACACTGATGTCCACAAAAGTGACGGCAGCTGATTAGGAGAACTTCTGACATGGGAACGGTGAAGGCAAATGGAAACAAGATTCTACTCGGGAGAACATTGGAATTATTAGACAACCATGAAAGCTCCAATCTAGTGAGGGATAAATAATATACATGTTCTATGATGGCTGTCATGCCCTGGAAAAGCTTAAATGTTATGATACCTTTGACTGATATTAATACAAGCATAGGAAGGAACTGCAGATTCTGGTTTAAACCGAAGATAGACACAAAATGCTGGAGTAACTCAGCGGGACAGGCAGCATCTCTGGAGAAAAGGATTAGGCAACATTTCGGGTCTAGTCTGAAGAAGGGTCTCGACCTGAAATGTCACCTATTCCTTTTCTCCAGAGATGCTGCCTGTCCCATTACGCAAGCATAATATCCTCAGCACAACTCACAGATTAAATGCAATTGTGTTATGTACATGTAAAATGATGTTCCCTGTTTCCTTGCAAGAAAATGTTCCCAATTGCCTGAACCCCATTAATGACCAGCATCGGCATGTTACAGACAAACTCATTATCAGAAATATTCATAACAAAACCATCACCATAGTAACATTTTTTAGTGTGGTCTTTGTTTGAGTTTAGTCTTTATTGAAGGGGCATGATTGTCACGAAGCAATATTTGCCAGACCTTCTTTTGTTTGCTTAAAGCACATGATATAAACTGTCATGATTATCATTGATGTGTGTGTGTGTGTGTGTGTGTGTGTGTGTGTGTGTGTGTGTGTGTGTGTGTGTGTGTGTGTGTGTGTGTGTCTGTGTGTGTGTGTGTGTGTGTGTGTGTGTGTGTTTTTTTTTTTTTTTTTTTTTTTTTGCATGGGTGTTTTAGCTCTTCACCCACCTCGAACCAGGAAATGTTTTGTCAAACATTTTTCCATAAAGACAATCCCTTCATGAAATTAAGATTAAATATGTGGTATGATACGATAATCGTATGGTTGGATATAATATTAAGCCTGGCACCTAGTATAAACAGGGACAATTTTAAATGAGAAACATTTGCATATTTATAGGTCACACAGGTGAAACAGTCTGAAACAAAACAGTAAGCTAAAGTACTCTGGCATCTTAAGAGGCCAAAGCAAAATGAACACTGGAAAAGTGCGTTTTTTATGAGTGAAAGCATACGAGCCAAAATGCGCAGGATTTAATGATAAGAGGGATTAAGTTACCAGGCTTGCACAGAGAGGAAGCAAGGGTATTGATTATTGAAATATCATGGCGGTCCATTAAGATGAACTTTTCAGAGGTTATCTGAGAGGATTTCATACAGTTGTTGTTTATTTTGTGCACATATTCTAGCTACATTCTTTATATTTGTGCTTATTATTTATATGGTTTATAAAAAAGAAAATAAAGGAAGTCTCTACTCCTTCCTCTCTCAAATTAGAGAATGTCTAACTGACTTCTTGGTGTGCTGTACCTGACCGAATATTGGTCAGCAAATGTTGAGTTCCACAGTAGCATAACTATTCTATTCACCAGAAGTAATGCCTCAGCTTCAGACGCTCCTGTAAACTGAAACAAAATATATAAATTGTTCATTAACTGCACAAAAATGAAGACATATAGACAGTGAAATGGAACTGTGTAATATTAGTATATAAGTGCTTTCAAATAACCCATGCAGTTTTTTTTGCTTTCTATTTAAAGTAAATGGATTACTGTCTCAATTGCAAAACTGGAAGATGAATATCAGATAAGCATATTAATGCATTTAGTATTAGTAATGAAGAGTAAAATTTCAACCTCAGGGTAGGTTAGTACAGTTGCCCATTTCCTCATTCTCCAAATATTCAGAATCTAATACTAATTTTAATGGTTCATCGGCAGTATACTTTTAACATTTAACATTTTCATGTCTACAGGTACAGGCACCCGTTTCCTGCATTCAGAACATACATAATCCCCACTGTTTGCAGGTCAAAAGTGCTAGTTAACATCACTGTATGCCAAACAATGTCAACACTTTTTGTTTCCACATAAACAGGAGCTGCCTATGGTGCTTTGCATGACCACTCCTGTGAATGTCACATGAGCACTGCAGTGAAGGTCATACATTCCAAAAAAAAATGCTGCCTCAAATGAATGTGAAAAAATAAACCCAGCACAGCAAAGGAAAATCAAAGGAAAATCAATAGAACTCAATCTTTTTGATGCTGCAAATTGATGTCATCTAGAAGAGAGTCAACAAGATGTTAGTTCTGTTTGCTAGGCCACCTGTTAGAAACAACAATTGCATGGGCTAAGCTTGTATGCTCCATATTTAAGCAAATCAACTTTGCAGAAGTGAAAATATCAAAATACTGGATATATTGGCTGAAAGGTTGTTTTGTGGAAACTGGAGCAGTGGGTGGTTTAACTGTGATGGCCAGAAGGATCCATTGTTACCAATGCCATCAGGCAGTGGTGCAAACCAATTTAGATTTACAAAGATAACATCGAGGTTGCACAGTTGCTTGAACCATGACTATCAGGTTTTATGGGTTCCCCCACATTTGGAAGATGATAGTTGTCTGGGAGATGATAGTTGTTTGGAAGATCACAGTGGTGTAGTTGGGCCTTGAACAACATGGAGCAGGCATGTGCTTGTGCTCTATTCCAAAATAACAACAGTATGAGGGAGCAGCATGAAACAAGTGTCTCTGGGTCAAACAAATGGCATATCTTGGGGGAGAAGCATACAAATGTGGAAAAGACATTTGGTCAGGTACATGGACAGGAAATGTTATAGGGATATGGGCCAAATGTGGGCAGGTGCAACTAATGTAAATTGGGCATCTTGGTTGACATGGGCAAGTTGGGCTGAAGGGTCTGTTTCCATGCTCTATGACTGGAATATTATGTCATCATAGTAACCACAGGGTTTACCTTGTTGGAATTTCAGGCACTGATTTGGGTAAACAGTGATTATCTGAGAGACACCTGCTGCGTCCATTGCCACCAACCATCGTCATGGTGCGTATAGTTCTGACCTAGGTCTGTTTTCATGAGAAAAGGGTTGGATGTGGAAGCTGAAATTGTCGAGAGGTTGAGATAGTATCAGTTCACAGTGGTGAAATTAGATGTTGCTGTTGACTTAGGAACTGCTTACAGTTGTGGTCTTCAAGCAGTGAGTATGGTACCATGTTGGCCATTATCAGCTGCTGTCATGATTCCAGTCTCCACAACTTGTTCATTTAAAGCTTGTCAAAGATCAATGCCTGACGATGATTTTCTTGCATTCATGATTCACCGTACAATACAAGTTACCGAGCAACAGGAAACCCAGAAGGATTGACCGCAAAGGCGAGAGAGAGGGAGAGGAAGGGAGAGGGAGTGGGTGGGAGAAGGGTGGAGAGAGAGACGAGATGGAAGAGAGAGAAATGATAGCAATAGGGATGGAAATGTGAGGGAAAGAATTGAGGGAAGAGAGAGAGGAAGAGGGGAGAGAGGTAAAAGGTAGGAACAGGGAAGGGCAGTAGATATTATACTGCAACTTGCTCATTAAGATCTTCACTAGTTTGGCTGTTAGGATATTTAACTGGTTTGCAGTCCTGATTTGTTATCCTTTAGACTTTAGACTTTAGAGAAACAGGGCCTTCGGCACACCGAGTCCGTGCCGACCAGTACACTTGCACTATCCTACACACTAGGGACAATTTAACAATTTTATCGAAGCCAATTTTATCCTACACGCCTCAGAGTATCCCGAGAAAATTTGCATGATGACAGGGAGAACTTACAAACTTCATAAAGACAGCGCCCGAGGTCAGGATCAAACCCAGGTCTCTGCAGCTGTAGGCAGCAACTTTACCACTGTGCCACTGTGCTGCCCTAATCAATGCTTAGGCAAATGATTCTGAATTCTGTCTTCTTGCTGATGACCTAAGTAGAGGTATAAGTTCAAAGGCTCCACACAATGCCTTTGGGAGAAATTATGGCATCATTAAGAACATTGAACAGTACAGAAGCGGAACAGGCCCTTTTTGCCCACGATGTCTGTGTCGAAAATGATGCAAATTAAACTAATCCCTTCTGCCTGCATGTGATCCATATCCCCTCCATCTCTTGCATATTTGTGTACAGGTGACAATAAAAGAACCATTGAAACATTGGCCTATCTAAAAGCTGCTGCAACACCACAATCATATCTGCTTCCTTCACCATCCCTGGCAGTGCATCCAGGCACCCACCACTCCCTGTGCAAAATACCTGCCCCACACATCTCCTTTAAACTACCCCCTCTGACCTTAAAGCTATGCCCAGTAGAATTTAACATTTCCACTCTGGGGAAAAGATTCTGACTATCTGTGCCTCTCCTAATTTTAAATACTTCAACCAGGTCTCCCCTCTGCCTCTGACACTCCAGAGAAAACAATCCAAATGTATCCAACATCTTCTATCCTCGCTTATATCCTCTAATCCAGACAGCATCCCAGTAAACCTCTTCTGTACCCTCTCCAAAGCCTCCACATTCTTCCTGTAATGGAGTAACCAGAACTGCACGCAATACACCAGATGCAGCCTAACCAAAGTCTTATCAAGCTGCACCATGACTTCCTGACTCTTACACTTAATGCCAAGGCAAGCATACCATTAGCCTTCTTTACCAGTCTATCCACTTGTGTTACTACTTTTAGGGGCCAATGGAATTGGACTCCAAGATTCCTCTGTCACATTAATGCTGTTAAGGGTCCTGCCATTAAATATATTTTCCCCTCACATTTTACTACCTAAAAAGTAATACCTCATATTTTCTGGAATTAAACTCCTTTTGCAACTTCTCCACCCGTTAGAAGGAAATAGTTTAACTGATGTATATCTTGTTGTGTCCGTTAATAGCTTTTTTCACTGTGCACAACTCCATCAATTTCTGTGCCATCTGTAAACTTACTAACAACCCATCTACATTTTCATCTGTTATTTACATATACCATAAACAACAGAGGTCCCAGCACAGATCCTTGTAAAACAGCACTAGTCTTTCACTCCAGCCAGAATAATGCCCTTCCAACATTCTATGGGTGAGCTAGCTTTGAATCCAAATTTCCAAGCCACCAAAGATCCCAGACAAATTAATGTGGATCAATCTATCACGACCTTGCCAAATGTCTTATAAAGTCCATGTAGACAAAATCTCTGATCTACCCCCATCAATCACTTTTCATCGCTTCCTCAAAAAAAACCACTGCAAAGTGTTTTGGTCTTACTAACGGTCTTACTTATTTTCTTCCAAATGCGAGTAAATCCTATCCTTAAGAGACCTCTCCAATAGGTTCCCTACCACTAAGGTGGGTGGCACAGTGGCGCAGATTGTAGAGTTGCTACCACACAGCTCCAGAGACCCAAATTCGATCCTGACCTCTGGTACTGTGGAGCTTGCACGTTCTCCCTGTGAGTACATGGGTTTCCTCCTGATGATCCAGTTTCCTCCCATATCCCAAATATGTGTGGGTATGTAGGTTCCTTGGCCTCTGCAAATTGCCCAGAGTGGATGTAAAAATGGGATAACATAGAACTAATGTGTTCAGTGTGGACTCAGTGGGCCAAAAGGCCTGTTTCCACACTCTATCTCTAAAAATACATATAATGCGAGACTCACTGCCTTTAGGTTCCTGGGTTATTTCTATTTCCTTTCTTAAACAAAGAAACAACATTGGCTACTCTCCATTCCTCTGGGACCTTGCCTGTGGCTAGAGTGAATACAAAGATCTTCATTAAGGTCCCTGCAATCTTTCTTTCCACTCTCAATAATCTGTGATAGATCCCATCAGGCCCCGGGAATTTATCCGCTTTAATGATCTTCAAGAAACCCAACACCCTTCCTGAACTGAAAACACCCATGCATAAGAAGTATGCCATTGGCCTTCTTTACCACTCTATCCACTTGTGTTACTACTTTTAGGGGGCTATGGACTTGGACTCAAAAATCTCTCTGTTACATCAATGCTGTTAAGGGACCTTAGGGACCACACACAGATCTCACTACCCTCCATGCCCTTCTCCGAGGTGAATACTGATGCAAAGTACTTGGTTTGTACTTCACTGCATCCTGTGGCTCCAAGACTAAATTCCCTCCTACCCTCTCCATAATTAACCTCTAATTTTTAATATATGTATAAAAAGTCATAGGATTATTCTTTGTCAATGATATTTTGTGGCCCCCTCTAGCCCACCTAATTTACTGCTTGAGTTATTTCCTGCTTTCTTCATATTCCTCAAAGGCCCTGTCTAATTTCATCTTCCTAAACCATACATATGATTCCTTTTTATTTTTGATCAAATTGACATCTTCTCTTGTCATCCAAGGTTCACTAACCTTGCCAACCATGTCCCCCATCCTTACTGGAACATGCTGATCCTGAACTCTGATCTGCTGGTCTTTAAGTGACTCCCATATGTCAGCTGTGGAATTACTCAATAATACCAGCTCTCAATTAGCTCCTCCTTGCCCCTGCCTAATATTCTTTTAATTTCCCACTGATGCAAGAAATTACTGTAAACCATGAACATCACATTTTGAAGGCTTGATGAGTTGTAAATTTAATTGATCTAGCTGTGGCAGAGGAAGTAGCCACCTGGCTTTAAGCAAACATGCCCACTCTTTTTCTGAAAATAAAATGCTGCAGATGCTGAAATCTGAAATAACAAACAGAAAATGATGGAAATGCTCAGCAGACCTGCAGGATTGCTCTACTGAAAGGTCACCAATCTGACAATTGAATTCAGTGTTTTCATTTCTCAGACATTGCTGACCTATTGAAGATTTCCAATCTTCTGTGATTTTAGACTATAGAGATACAGCGCGGAAACAGGCCCTTCGGCCCACTCCGACCAAAGATCACCCCGTACACTAGCACTATTCTACTCACTAGGGACAATTTACAATTTTATTGGAGCACCTGGAGAAAATCCATTCGATTACAGGAAGAACATACAAATTCCATACAGATCGCACCGGAAGTCAGGTCTCTGGCACTGTACGACAACAGCGCTATCACTTGGCCACTGTGCTGCCCCGTCTTTTTTTGTTTACATGAATCCTAAACCGCTCTGAGATTAGTACATATTAGCATATCATTGTTGAGTGTGGCAACAGTTTGAACCACAAGACAAAAGCTAGAAGGTTTCTGATTGCATGGATGGGATGTGGTCTGACCTTGGGTACAAGCATGGCTTATGACAGCAAGGGGTTGGTAGCAGGCCAACATATTTGTTTTATTATTGAACTCTGAATTATTGAAGTCAAAAAAGCGGAAAGCAACCTGCAGATGCCAAATATCTGAAATAATAATTTAAAAATTCAGAAAAAGTAAAAGGCAGTATTTGTGGAGAGATAAACAAAATTAATATTTCATGTTTGCTGCTGACCTGCTGAATATTCCCAGCATGTTTTTTTGTTTATTTGCAGCATTGACAACTAACATTTCAGTTGGGAATCAATAATGCGTTGTTGTAACTACACATTTGGGGTGGAGAGAACAAAGATAATTGCTGTGAAATGAGGGAGACTCTGAGACACAAAATGACACAAGTGGTGGTGGTGGTGCTTGCTGAGGTACAATGGTGAATATGTGTTAGTTTAGTTTCGTTTAGAGATACAGCGTGGAAGCAGGCCCTTCGGCCCACCAAGTCTACACTGACCAGCACACTCACACTACAACACAAATCTACATTAGAATCTACATACCAAACACTATCCTACACACACTAGGGACAATTTATGATTTTCACCAAAGCCAATTAACCTACAAACCTGTACGTCTTTGGAGTGTGGGAGGAAATCGGAGTACCCGGAGAAAACCCACGCAGGTCTCGGGGAGAAGGTACAAACTCTGTACATTCAGCACCCATAGTCAGAATCGAACCCGAGTCTCTGGTGCTACTAAGGCAGTAACTCTACTGCTCGCAAACCATGCCACTCCCACCGTGTCACAGGTTGCTGTAGACCTGGCCAGAGGAGACATAAATAGAATGTAATGAATAACAATGGATGAGAGACAAAAACACATAATGATGGAGCACTTCAATCTCAGTAGCTGGAGTCAAATTGAGTGAATTTACTGACCCCTTGAATTGTGTTCATTTTATCCTGCACAATGCCAATGTACAGCTGGAGACACAAGGAACTGCAGATGCTGGTTTACAAAAAAATGACACAAAGTGCTGGAGTAACTGACCACGTCAGGCAGCATCTCTGTTTAGTTTAGTTTAGTTCATTATTGTCACGTGTATTGAGGTACAGTGAAGAGCTTTTTTGTTCTTGCATGCTATCCAGTCAGCGCAAAGATTACATGATTCACAATCAAGCCGTCCAGTGTACAGATGCAGGATAAAGGATATAACATTCAGTACAGGGTAAAGTCCAGTAAAGTCCGATGAAAGATGGTTCGATTCTCCAAGGCGGTAGAAGGGAGGTCAAAATTCAAGTCAAGAGTGTTTTACTGTCATATATCCCGAATCGGAACAATGAAATTCTTACTTGCAGCAGCAGAGCAGATATGTAAATGCACTGCTATGTAAAACTCATCATAAACAACAACAAAAAGAACATGGATAATATAGATAGATGAATTTTCAGGTCGGGATCCTTCCCCAGCACTTTTTTGGACAATGTACCGCTGTTCATTTAATCCTGCAGGGTGCCACATTGAAGGTACCATTTTCTGCTTAATAGTTGTTTTAAATGTACTTTTTTTTTCCAATGAGCCTGAAAAATTGATGTAGTAATAATATAGATCGTATATTTGGGCAATTAGGAAGCTGGTGAATGTGTCTGGGAACCACAAATTGATCATAGTACAGTAAGTGGCATGGAGATCCATTATGTTGGGCTATCTCTTTACCCAACTATCTCTAACCCAAAACTGATCACATTGCCATTCTCTTTCTCCACAGCCTCCAAGTTGCCCTGATTCTGGATTCTCAATTTGATCCATAAGACCAAGCCACCTTTCTTTAGAACATTTGAGCAATTTTAATTATGCTTGCATGCTCACATGAAAATGTCCCTCTCCCTTTTCTATTTCATTGAGTTCAGCTTTGACCCAGCAGTTACAACATGTACACATTTTTACTAGTTGGAGCAACAGTCAGTTACCCTTCCTTTGACTCTCACATACAATATTTTTCCTATCCATGAAACCATGAAAATGTATTTTAGAAACATAGAAACTAGGTGCAGGAGGAGGCCATTCGGCCCTTCGAGCCAGCACCGCCATTCATTGTGATCATGGCTGATCGTCCCCAATCAATAACCAATGCCTGCCTTCTCCCCATGTCCCTTGATTCCACTAGCCCCTAAAGCTCTAACTCTCTCTTAAATCCATCCAGTGATTTGGCCTCCACTGCCCTCTGTGGCAGGCAATTCCACAAATTCACAACTCTTTGGGTCAAAATGTTAACCTACATTTCTTACTACCTTGTCAAACATCACTGGAGAATCAATTAACACATAGCCAACTGATGCCTTTTATCTGTTCAGTCTGATACTTATTCAATTTACCAAGCTTACTTTTCCTTTACCAGACCTGTGCTGCTTGTCAGTGCTTCTCACAGCATTTTCCTGTATGCTTCAAATGCAATTTCGTAAGCCATTCTTTTTCTCTTTGCATACAAAACTGTTGCAGTGTTCCATCAATGGCAAGATGTCAGTTTTATCTTCTGATTTTTTTTTCAATATACAGCTATTTGGTTTTATCTCCCTGATAAAAATTATTTATTTCAGAATATTCCGCTTCTTTTGGTAGATTGGTCTGTCATCTGAGTTTCAACGCTAGCTTCATGCTTGCAGATAAAAGGGAATGAGAATTCTCTAGCAGTCTATGACCATCGCTTGAGAATAATTTATGTAAAACTGGCTGTAGGACCTTTGTGCTATCCCAAAGGTTTACTGGGCCCCAGTCACCATATGCAACTGGCTAATTAATATATCTGCAACGGATTCTTCATGGACATTATTCGTTCATGTGCAATTTGCAATTTAAGTAAACGCTTTTAGTAGTTTAGTGACTGGTATACTTTGTACAAATAAACAACCCTTTATAATCAAAGTCTATTACAAGTTGTAATAGTCTTTGATTATAATATTCCTAGATCATTAAACAAAGTATTCAGACAAAAAAGATTCGCCGGAAGCATATATTTCTGAAAACCCCAGTCAAATTCAAATTCCCCAGACAAATTCACCAACTACAAATGTTGTCCTTTTACACAAATTGATGAGAATTTCTCTTCAGGTCTTGCTTAAGGCACCTTCACATCCTACAGTGGTCAATAGATTTCAGGGAATCCTGATGCTAGGTTGTGCAAATTTCCCAAACTCTAATTCACATTTTAAGTAAATGTCCTAGTGGCCAAGCTATACTTAATTAGTTCAGGATATTGGAGGTGGAAGTGCATTATAGACTGAGTGCTTAACTGGTGGTCAGGCCCATAAGGAACAGAGCGGCAATTTATGCACAGGGGAACTAGGCAGAGGACTGAGGATCGTAACTAAGTACAATAATATAATGAGATAAGTGAACCTGATCAGAATATAATGGGGGAAACTAGCCAATATATTGTTCATAAATATTCAACAAATGCACCAGACAGGATGTCTGTGGAGGTTTCCCACTTTGGTCTAACCTGAATTATTCGAGGAAGACTCATCATGTCTCTAATGTAAGGTTATACCAATATTCTGCCTAAGCGACTTTGGAATACTTGGACAATCTACTGGGAATTTCGACCTTCTAGTGTTGTCATCTGTGACATAAAATCTGAACTTTTCAGGTTGTGCTTCTCCTGGATTCTTGCACACAACAGTTTGGGCCGTGTTAAACATACAAAACCACATTGCACAAAATAGAACCCAAGTTCATCGACTACTTCCTACTTCTAATCAGCAAACATGGCTGAGATGCTGCCTTGAATAAAGTGATAAAATAAGTCACACACGGTGCTGGAGTAATTCAACAGCATCTCTGGAGGTGACATGTCAGTTATATTGGTCTCCTCAACCGAATCATTAAGATAATCTGGAGATGGGTTAGGACCCAAAACCATGTCCTCCAGAGATGCCACCTGACCCGCTGACTTACTCCAGCATTTTGTCTGTGTATTGTTTTGACAAACCAGCATCTGCAGTTCCTTGTGTATCCATTCTAATAAAATACTGTTCTTTTTAGGCCAATTAATGATACAAAGAAATATGGAAGGAAGTTAGTCGAGTAGACAAAGCATAATCTAATTCACTGATGGGCTGAATGTTGGGCTGAATGGACTTCTCTTATTTCTGTATTTTGTTCATGCATTATATTACTTACAAATAAACAATGATGTTTCCAACATCATTTCAACTGCATTGTGCAAACAAATGAAAACAAATAGGAGTTAATTCGTTAATTTTTCAACAAGATGTCCTTTGAAGGTCATTACAAGATGAATCAGTAAAACCTCCAAATGCCCAGTCACAGATCAATTATAATATAAACTATGGCAAGAACCCCTCTGGAACAATTTTAACCGACAAAAATAATTGGTTTAGGATTAAGTGGTTGTTAAAGCAGTTAACTTTACATCATCATTGTACCGTGGTGCAATTATGGATGTGTACCTGGATACCTATAAATTATTATTCTCATCATAATCAAATTCTTAATTAGTGTAGATGGCAGGTAGTGATCAAAGCCTGATCTTGGAAATTTATCAGAGGAGGGGGGTCATGTTTGAATTGGATCTAAGTGGAGAGTTAGGGTGAGATTGGTGGGTAGATGAGTTGAGGGAATGTGGGGAGGAATAGGGTGAGGGTTGAGATGATGCATTGGGTAGGTGCCTGGTGCCTGGAGAAGAGGTGGGATTTACCTGAGTGGGAACCAAGCCCAAAGTAGTGTCATTAAAACCTGCTTATTCTGAGAGTGCACCATGGTGGGTGAGTATTCATTGCTTTGCCAAATTGATGTGCCAAAAAGGGGCAAAGTTCTAATCTTACCGATTTAATAAAGATCATTCAAGTTCCAAGAATATGGAGGCAATACTTGAAGAGAGTGTTGCAATAGTTCTGCATAATGGAGAGGCAGCTTTTCAGGAAAAAAATATGTAAAAGCTTTATCTGCCCTCTCTTATTGTTGTGCACTGTATTAACCAAGTTATTTGGTTATTGTGCAGCATAAATGTTGTGCAATGTCCTGTTTTGCTTTTGCAGTGTGGAGACAGCACAAAGGAATGTGTGCTGTTCAGGAGTGAAGCTTAGCTTGGAGAGTTGGGAATGGAAAGAGCTAGAGGTTGAAGGCCTGTTCAGAACTTGGGTCTGGTCAATCTTTGGAAGACTGGACTTTTGGGAAGGTAAACAGAAAGAACCCAAAAAGACATAATAATAATAATAACTTTATTTATACTTTAAAAACAACCACCGTTGCAACAAAGTGCTGTACATGACCAATCACAAACATAAAACAAAACAACAAAAACATTAAAAGACAGTAAAAACAATAAAAAACAATAAAACAGGAGCAAAGTCTCATGCAGGGTCAAAAGCCAAGGAATAGAAAAGGGTTTTAAGGCTAGTTTTAAAAATGGACACTGAAGTGGCCTGTCTAATGTTCAAAGGTAGAGAGTTCCATAATGTCGGAGCAACAACAGAAAAGGCTCTATCCCCTCTGAGCTTCCGCTTAGACCTCGGTACCTCCAGGAGCAGCTGATCAGCTGACCTAAGGCACCGAGCAGGAGCGTAGGGATGAAGCAGCTCAGAGAGGTAAGGCGGGGTGAGACCATTTAAAGATTTAAAAACAAATAAAAGAATCTTAAAACAAACTCTAAAATACACAGGCAGCCAGTGGAGGGAGGCCAGAATAGGCGTTATGTGCTCCCTCTTACGTGTTCCAGTTAAAAGGCGAGCAGCAACATTCTGAACCAACTGGAGACGTGCAAGGGATGATTGGCTAACTCCAAAATAAAGTGTGTTACAGTAATCCAGCCGAGACATGATGAAGGCATGGATTACTGTTTCAAAATGCTGTCGTTCAAGAATGGGCTTCACCTTTGCCAGCTGCCTTAAATGAAAGAAGCTGGACTTAACTACCGCGCCTATTTGACGATCTAATTTAAAATCACTGTCCATCTTAAAACCCAAGTTCAAAACTGTTGGCTTCACATACAGTGCCAAGGGTGCAAGGGTACTAAAGTCAACAGGGGGAAGTTCACGGGGGCCATTGGGACCAAACACTATCACTTCTGTTTTCTTTTCATTAAAATTTAAAAAGTTTAGGGCCATCCAGGATTTAATGTCATCAAGACATAACAGAAGTGGTTTGACTGAGAAAGCATCTTTCTTCTTTAACGGAACATAGATCTGACTATCATCAGCATAACAATGAAAAGAAATGCCATGCTTTCTAAGAATGGAACCCAGAGGAAGTAAGTACAATGAGAAAAGCAAGGGCCCTAAAATTGAGTCCTGTGGAACCCCATATGACAGAGGAGCGGAGGAGGATTCAAAACCAGCAAGGCTTACACACATAGTTCTGTCTGCCAGATAAGATCTGAACCATTCCAGGGCACTACCACAAATGCCCACTAGGTGCCTTAACCGAGTTACTAAAATATCATGATCCACTGTATCAAAGGCAGCAGATAGGTCCAGCAGGACAAGAATCACATAATCACCAGAATCATTAGCACATAGAAGGACATGGTCTGTCCTTCTATGTAATTTATTTTGTTTAATAAAGCAGTATCTTCGAAAGCGATGCAGATAATTAGATTTAGGGTTATTATTGTCACGTGTACCAAGGTACAGTGAAAAGCTGCATTCAGATCAGATAATACTATACATAAATACAATCGTTAAACTCAAGTATAATAGGTAGAGCAAAAGGGAAGATACAGAGTGCACAATATTGTAGCGCATTAGTTCACACAAAGTCAAATGTCTGCAATGGGATAGAGGTGAATTGGACAGTACCCTAGTTAATGGAAAGACCGTTCAGAAGCATGACTACAGGAGGGAAGAAGTTGATCGTGAGTCTTGTGGTCCGAGCTTTCAAGCATATAGAGTGAACTAGACTAAGTGGGACCCGTCGGGTCCCAGCATCACACGGGAAGGCTGGTCCCCCAACGCAATATTCCACCTCTCCACCAATTCCAATATTGGTGGCCAGTGGGTGGGGGGGGGGGCTTTCTGGAGCGCTAGTATGGGTGTTGTGGGCTGAAGGGACTGGTTTCCAGAGGGCTAGTATGGACATTGTGGGCCGAATGGATTCTTGGGCTGGCAGCTCAGTCATAAAGCCTGTTGTGCTGGCAGCTCACTCACTCACGGCTGGTGGGCTGGCAGTTGACTCACGGCTATTCCTTGAAATTCCATTTCAAGCAGGGTGCAAGGCCACCAAATTCAAGTGCAGTTTCATACCATTTCAAGCAGGGTGCAAGGGCACTAAAGACAGTGGGTCGTGACCTCTCCCTCCTCCATCTTGCAGAGACTGAGCCATGCCCACACTTCTGGGTTTTATAGTCCCTCCCCCCCTCCCACCAGAAGCGGCATGGCCTTCATGGCATGATTGACAGGAGAGAGAATCTCAACATTTTTAAAACATTAATAACTCCTCGGCACCTGATGAGCGGAGGGGGGCTCAGAGTAAGATGGCCAAAAATCACAGCCGTACGTGGTACTGTTTTTTTTTTAAATCAATATAAAGCGCAAATAGGAAGTGGTCAAGATTAGACTTTTAATTATATAGAAGGCAAGGCAACTTTAGTTAGGCAAGGCAACTTTAATTAGGCAAGGCAACTTTAATTAGGCAAGGCAACTTTAATTAGGCAAGGCAACTTCAATTAGGCAAGGCAACTTTAATTAGGCAAGGCAACGTTAGCATTTCCAAACCAAAGGCAACACAGCTTTAGCATTTCCAAACCAAAGGCAACACAGCTTTAGCATTTCCAAACCAAAGGCAACACAGCTTTAGCATTTCCAAACCAAAGGCAACACAGCTTTAGCTGTGGTTCCAAACTACAGGTCTCCAGACTCAAGGTCAGTAAAACCACACTCACAGTTTAGTAGACGTGTTCGGTGTTATTCACAGCTCAGACTGAGAGACATGACCCTCTCCCTCCCCCATCTTGCAGAGACTGACTGAGGCACTCAACACTTCTGGGTTTTATAGTCCCTCCGGAAGGGGCATGGTCTTCAGGAGAGAGAATCTCAACATTTTTAAAACATTAATAACTCTTTTATTTTTCATCGATGTGAAAAATCCTCTTGTCCTGCGCAGAGGAGGAGGACTCTGAGTAAGATGGCCAAAAATCACAGCCGTGGCAGCATTTTTTCTAAAATCAATATACAGAACAACACGAAGTGGTCAAGATCAGACTTTTAGTAATATAGATAAAATCAAGAATCGTTTAAATAGTGCAGCAAGCTTGGTACCTGCTACACAGGCCTGGGCAACTCCATTGTGAGAGGTACGGACAGGGGATTCTGAGGCAAAGACGGGATTCGAGGATGTTGTGCTGCCTCCCGCGTGCCAGGATCCAAGATCATGGACAGAGTGCAGAAAATCCTCAAGGGCGAAGGTGAACAGCCGGAAGTTGCAGTGCATGTTGGCACAAACGATGTCGGAAAGAAGGGGATGAATATTCTGAAGCGTGACGTTAGAGAGCTCGGAAAAGTGCTGAAAAACTGGACCTCCAGGGTGGTTATCTCCGGTTTGCTTCCAGTTCCCCGTGGTGGCGAGAGCAGGAACAGGGAGATACAGGCCCTGAATGTGTGGCTGGGGAACTGGTGCAGGGGGCAGGGATTTAGATTCTTAGACCACTGGGATCTGTTTTGGAGTCAGGGGGAACTGTACAAAAGGGACGGATTGCACCTTAACAGGTGGGGGACCTGCGTTCTGGCAGGCAGGTTTGCCACTGCGACACAGGTGGTTTTAAACTAAATAGGGGGGGGGGGGTGTCAAATGGGATAGTCAAGGATGGAGTTAAAGGGAAAGTGAGTAAAGGGATAGTTAATGACACCAGAATTAACGGGAAAGAAAGCTCACAAAATGATAGGAGAGTATGGCCAAGTGTAGTAGGGATCGATGTGAATGGTGAGATGCGTAAGGAATTAAAAATACTGTATTTGAATGCGCGAAGTATAAGAAGTAAAGTAGATGAGCTTGAGGCTCAGATAGAGGTTGGTAGATATGACATTGTGGGGATTACCGAGACGTGGCTGCAGGTGGGTCGGGTCTGGGAACTTAATTTTCAGGGTTATACATCCTATAGAAAGGACAGGCAGGTGGACAGAGAAGGGGGGGTAGCTCTTCTGGTGAGGGATGGAATTCAGTCCCTTGCGAGGGAAGACATAGGGACTGACGAGGTAGAGTCACTGTGGATTGAGTTCAGGAATTGCAAAGGCAAGAAGACGCCAATTGGTATTATCTACAGACCCCCAAATAGTAGCCCTGATGTAGGGTGTAAGTTGCAGCAGGAGTTAAAACTGGCATGTAACAAAGGTAATGCCACTGTGGTGATGGGGGATTTCAATATGCAGGTTGACTGGGAAAATCAGGTTGGTTCAGGACCCCAAGAAAGAGAGTTTGTAGAGTGCCTCCAAGAGGGATTCTTACAGCAGCTTGTAATGGAGCCGACCAGAGAAAAGGCAATTCTGGATTTAGTGTTGTCCAATGAACCAAATTTGATAAGAGAACTTGAGGTAAAGGAACCGCTTGGAGGTATTGATCATAATATGATTAGTTTTAATCTGCAATTTGAGAAGGAGAAGCTTAAATCGGAAGTGGCAGTGATGCAGCTGAACAAAGGGGATTATGAAGGCATGAGAGAGGAGCTGGCCAAGGCAGACAGGAAAGGGATACTAGCAGGAATGACGGTGGAACAGCAATGGCAGGAATTTCTGGGCATAATCTGGAAGACACAGGATAATTTCATTCCAAAAAGGAAGAAAGATTCTAAGGGGAGTAGGAGGCAACCGTGGCTGACAAGAGAGGTTAGGGATAGAATAAAACTAAAAGAAAAGATGTATAACACAGCAAAGAGTAGCCGGAAGCCAGAGGATTGGGAAACTTTCATAGGACAACAGAAGGAAACAAAACGGGCAATACGGGCTGAAAAGATGAAGTACAAAAGGAATCTGGCCAGGAATATAAAGAAGGACAGTAAAAGCTTCTTTAGATATGTTAAGAGAAAAAGAGTAGCTAAGTCAAATGTGGGCCCCTTGAAGGCAGACACGGGTGAAATTATTATGGGCAACAAGGAAATGGCAGAAGAGTTGAACAGGTACTTCGGATCTGTCTTCACTAAGGAAGACACAAAACAATCTCCCAGAAGTACTGGAGGACAGAGGATCTAAGGGGGTCGAGGAACTGAAATAAATTTTCAATAGGCAAGAAATAGTATTGGGTAGGGTAATGGGACTGAAGGATGATAAATCCCCAGGGCCTGATGGACTGCATGCCAGGGTCCTCGGGGAGGGTGGCTCTAGAAATAGTGGACGCATTGGTGATCATTTTCCAATGTTCAATAGATTCAGGATCAGTTCCTGTGGATTGGAGGATAGCTAATGTTATCCCACTTTTCAAGAAAGGAGCCAGAGAGAAAACGAGGAATTATAGACCAGTTAGCCTGACTTCAGTGGTGGGTAAGATGCTGGAGTCAATTATTAAAGAGGTAATAATGGGGCATTTGGATAGCAGTAAAAGGATTAGTCCAAGTCAGCATGGATTTATGAAAGGAAAATCATGCTTGACTAATCTTCTGGAATTTTTTGAGGATGTGACAAGTAAAATGGATGACTGGGAGACTGGTGACTAAACTTAGAGCACATAGTATAGGGGGTAGGGTGTTGACGTGGATAGAAAATTGGTTGGCAGGCAGGAAGCAAAGAGCAGGAGTGAATGGGTCCTTTTCAGAATGGCAGGCAGTGGCGATTGGAGTGCCGCAAGGCTCGGTGTTGAGGCCGCAACTGTTTACCATATATATTAATGATTTGGAAGAGGGAATTAGGAGCAACACTAGCAAGTTTGCGGATGACACAAAGCTGGGTGGCAGTGTGAACTGTGAAGAGGATGTCAGAAGGTTGCAGGGTGACCTGGACAGGTTGTGAGTGGGCAGATGCGTGGCAGATGCAGTATACTATAGATAACCATATAACCATAACAGCACGGAAACAGGCCATCTCGGCCCTTCAAGTCTGTGCTGAACACTTTTATTTATTTATTTATTTTTTAATTTTTTATTACTTCCCCCTAGTCCCATCTACCTGCACTCAGATCATAACCCTCCATTCCTTTCCCGTCCATATACCCATCCAATCTATTTTTAAAGGATAAAATCGAACCTGCCTCCACCACTTCCACTGGAAGCTCATTCCACACAGCTACCACTCTCTGAGTAAAGAAGTTCCCCCTAATGTTACCCCTAAACTTCTGTCCCTTAATTCTCAAGTCATGTCCCCTTGTTTGAATCTTCCCTACTCTCAATGGGAAAAGCTTATCCACGTCCACTCTGTCTAACCCGCTCATAATTTTAAAGACCTCTATCAAGTCCCCTCTTAACCTTCTGCGCTCCAAAGAATAAAGACCTAACTTGTTCAATCTTTCTCTCTAACTTAGTTGCTGAAACCCAGGCAACATTCTAGTAAATCTCCTCTGTACTCTCTCTATTTTGTTGACATCCTTCCTATAATTAGGCGACCAAAATTGTACTCCATACTCCATTATTGGCCTCACCAATGCCTTGTACAATTTTAACATTACATCCCAACTTCTATATTCAATGCTCTGATTTGTAAAGGCCAGGACACCAAAAGCTTTATTTACCACCCTATCTACATGAGATTCCACCTTTAGGGAACTATGCACAGTCATTCCTAGATCCCTCTGTTCAACTGCATTCCTCAATTCTCTACCATTTACCATGTACGTCCTATTTTGATTTGTCCTGCCGAGATGTAACACCTCACATTTGTCAGCATTAAACTCCATCTGCCATCTCTCAGCCCACTCTTCCAAATGGCCTAAATCTCTCTGTAGACTTTGAAAATCTACTTCATTATCCACAACACCACCTATCTTAGTATCATCTGCATACTTACTAATCCAATTTTCCACACCATCATCCAGATCATTGATGTACATGACAAACAACAGTGGACCCAACACAGACCCCTGAGGCACCCCACTAGTCACCGGCCTCCAACCTGACAAACAGCCATCCACCATTACTCTCTGGCATCTCCCATTCAGCCACTGTTGAATCCATCTTGCTACTCCACCATTAATACCCAACAATTGAATCTTCTTAACCAACCTTCCATGAGGAACCTTGGCAAAGGCCTTACGGAAGTCCATATAGACAATATCCACTGCTTTACCCTCATCAATTTCCCTAGTAACCTCTTCGAAAAATTCAAGAAAATTAGTCAAGCATGACCTTCCAGGCACGAATCCATGTTGACTGTTCCTAATCAGACCCTGCTTATCCAGATGTTTATATATATTATCTTTAAGTATCCTTTCCATTAATTTGCCCACCACTGACGTCAAACTAACAGGTCTATAATTGCTAGGTTTACTCTTAGAACCCTTTTTAAACAACGGAACAACATGCGCAGTACGCCAATCCTCCGGCACTATTCCCGTTTCTAATGACATTTGAAATATTTCTGTCATAGCCCCTGCTATTTCTACACTAACTTCCCTCAATGTCCTAGGGAATATCCTGTCAGGACCTGGAGGCTTATCCGTTTGCATATTTTTCAAAGTGTCCGCACCTCCTCTTCTTTGAATCTCATAGTTTCCATTGCTACTCTGCTTGTTTCCCTTATCTCACATAATTCCATATCCTTCTCCTTGGTGAATACCAAAGAAAAGAAATTGTTCAATATCTCCCCCATTTCTTTTGGCTCTGCAGATAGCTGTCCACTCTGACTCTCTAATGGACCAATTCTATTCCTTGTTATCCTTTTGCTATTAATATAGCTGTAGAAACCCTTTGGATTTACTTTCACCTTACTTGCCAAAGCAACCTCATATCTTCTTTTAGCTTTTCTAATTTCTTTCTTAATATTCTTTTTACATTCTTTATACTCCTCAAGCACCTAATTTACTCCATGCTGCCTATAATATTGTAGATCTCTCTCTTTTTCCGAACCGTATCCAATTTCCTTTGAAACCCATGGCTCTTTCCCAATTTTTACTATTTCCTTTCAACCGAACAGGGACATAAAGATTCTGTACTCTTAAAATTTCACCCTTAAATGTCCTCCATTTCTCTTCTACATCCTTCCCATAAAACAACATGTCCCAATTCACTCCTTTTAAATCCTTTCGCATCTCCTCAAAGTTAGCCTTTCTCCAATCAAAAATCTCAACCCTAGGTCCAGTTCTGACCCTCTCCATAATTATATTGAAACTAATGGTATTGTGATCACTGGACCCGAAGTGCTCCCTGACGCATACCTCCGCCACCTGCCCTGTCTCATTTCCTAACAGGAGGTCCAGCACTGCCCTTTCTCTGGTAGGTACCTCTATGTATTGCTGCAAAAAACTATCCTGCACACATTTTACAAACTCCAAACCATCCAGCCCTTTTACAGAATGTGTTTCCCAGTCTATGTGTGGAAAATTGAAATCTCCCACAATCACTACCTTGTGCTTACTACTAATATCTGCTATCTCCTTACATATTTGCTCTTCCAATACTCGCTCCCCATTAGGCGGTCTATAATACACCCCTATAAGTGTTGCTACACCTTTCCCATTTCTCAGTTCCACCCAAATAGCCTCCCTAGACGAGCCCTCTAATCTATCCTGCCAAAGCACTGCTGTAATATCTTCCTTGACAAGCAATGCAACACCCCCACCTCTTGCCCCTCCAATACCATCACCCCTGAAGCAACGAAATCCTGGAATATTTAGTTTCCAATCACAGCCCTCCTGCAACCATGTTTCACTGATCGCCACAACATCATACTTTCAGGTGTCAATCCAGGCTCTAAGCTCATCCACATTTCTTACAATGCTCCTAGCATTAAAATATACACATTTAAGAAACCGACCACCACTTACTCTCTGTTTATTATCTTTTTCTTCTTTCTCCCCTACATTTTGGGTCCGAGTGCTTCCCTTCTCTGCCTCCTGCCTCCCACATTTTCCACTAGCTTTCTCTATATGAGTCCCTCCCCCCAACCGTTCTAGTTTAAAGTCTCCCCAGTAGCCTTTGCAAATCTCCCGTGCCAGGATATTGGTCCCCCTCGGGTTCAAGTGCAACCCGTCCTTTCTGTACAGGTTACACCTTCCCCAAAAAAGGTCCCAATGATCCAGAAATTTGAATCCGTGCCCGCTGCACCAGTTCCTCAGCCACGCATTTATCCTCCACCTCATTCCATTCCTACTCTCACTGTCGCGTGGCACAGGTAGTAACCTGAGATTGTTACCTTTGCGGTCCTTCTCCTTAACTCTCCTCCCAACTCCCTAAATTCTCCTTTCAGGACCTCTTCTCTTTTTCTGCCTATGTCATTGGTACCTATATGTACCACAACCTCAGGCTCCTCTCCCTCCGATTTCAGGATATCTTGGACGCGTTCAGACATATCCCTGACCTTGGCACCAGGGAGGCAAACTACCATCCGGGTCTCCTGACTGCGTCCACAGAATCGCCTATCCGACCCCCTAACCATAGTGTCCCCTATTACTATTGCCCTCCTCTTCTTTTCCCTACCCTTCTGAGCAACAGGGCTGGTCTCTGTGCCGGAGGCCCGGCCGCTGTCGCTACCCCCATGAAGGCTGTCCCCCCCAACAGTACTCAAACAGGAGTACTTATTTTCAAGGTGTACAGCCACCGGGGTACTCACTAGTCCCTGCCTCTGCCCCTTGCCCTTCCTAACCTCAGTAATATAATAAGATAAATGTGATGTTATCCACTTTGGTGGCAAAAACAAGGGGGGCAGATTATTATCTCAATGGCGTTAGGTTAGGTAAAGGGAAGGTACAGCGAGACCTGGGTCTCCTTGAAAGTTGGCGTGCAGGTACAGCAGGCAGTGAAGAAAGCTAATGGAATGTTGGCCTTCATAACATGAGGATTTCAGTATAGGAGTAGAAAGGTTCTTCTGCAGTTGTATAGGGCTCTGGTAAGACCACATCTGGAGTATTGCATACAGTTGTGGCGGGACTGTCATATGAGGAAAGATTGAAAGGACTAGGCTTCTATTCACTGGAGTTTAGAAGGATGAGGGGGCATCTTATAGAAACATATAAAGTTATAAAAGGACTGGACAAGCTAGATGCAGGAAAAATGTTCCCAATGTTGGGCGAGTCCAGAACCAGGGGCCACAGTCTTAGAATAAAGGGGAGGCCATTTAAGACTGAGGTGAGAAAAAACCTTTTTCACCCAGAGAGTTGTGAATTTGTGGAATTCCCTGCCACAGAGGGCAGTGGAGGCCAAATAACTGGATGGATTTAAGAGAGAGTTAGATAGAGCTCTAGGGGCTAGTGGAATCAAGGGATATGGGGAGAAGGCAGGCACGGGTTATTGATTGGGGACGATCAGCCATGATCGCAATGAATGGCGGTGCTGGCTCGAAGGGCCGAATAGCCTCCTCCTGCACTTATTTTCTATGTTTCTATGTTTCTAACTCACCAACTTAATGAATTGAACTCACATGGCATCACAATGAAACATTTTCAGTCTGTACTCCAAGAACAAGCCGCACTCCATTATCCTATCTCGTGCTTTGCTTTGGTTCTAGTTATGCTCGAAAGGTAATCATCCATACAGTACATAAAATGAGTCAGATGATTTATGGTTAACAACACTTGGATCATTGTATAAAATCGCTTCTAAAAAAAAAGCATAACATGTAGGTTTGCTATTATTATCCAATGTTTGTAAAGAATAGCAAACACTGCATACTTGTTTTTTTCCATTCCATTCACTTGTTGATAGATGCACTTTATGGATGGGTTTGTGTGAATATTTCCAAAAGAAAGATCAAATGTGTTTTGATCAATTATGCTGTATTCCTTGCAATTTCCAGATCTCTCTCGAGTAATGACTGATACAGAACTAGGTCTGTGAGTCACCACACAGTTTTTTATCTGAAATCACTTTTCAAGTTTTATAGGATGAAAGCTACAATGAATTGCCAAATGTATTTTTAGTCAGAAGAAACTCCATCCATTATTGTTAGCATTCCTTTCCTTTCTCAAAACAAGATAAGTGCTAATGTGTCAGGCATTTCAATTTCATTTACAAGTATATCATATGTGGGATTAAAAATAAATATTCCTTCTGCCATTATTTTACATGTTTATTAGCTTTGTGGCCATCTTCTCAACAGATTGCGAAGCAGACAATAGCAATGAAATGTAAATTGTTGACTCAAAGTACCTGTTGAGACTTTAGGAGTGAATTTACTAATTGTTTCCATTATACTAGCATTGCATTAAATGACAAAGGACTTATTGTCTGACCGAGAAACATCATCTCAAAGTTGCCTGGGCTTGTTGTGCACATTGTACTTTCCTTCATCTTGCTCACACTTGATGAGCAAAGTTATAGTAAAACTTTGCAAGAATTGCACAATGCATCCTTGTGCACATCTGTATGATATGAAGCAAACATTGGAGCAAGGCAATTCAGTTTAATGGACGTCCTGCTCTTGGATAATTTTGACCATGATTACAGTGCAACATACCTGTTTACATTCAGCTACCCATTATAAGTTCTCCAATTTTAATTCTTATTGATCTCTTTCATTCTCGATTGACACTATGCTACCGTGTGGAGTTTGTACGTTCTCCCTGTGATGGCGTGACTTTACTCCAGTTTCCTCCAACATTCCAATGATGTGCAGGTTTGTAGATTTATTGGCTTCTGTAAATTGTTCCTTGTATTTATGATAGAACTAGTGTATGGGTGATTGCACGGACTCTTTTGGGTAATTTATGGTACTTTATTTGTCACATGTACCAAGGCCCACTGACATATTACAAACCCACCAACTCCCATAGTTATCTGGACTACACTTCTTCCTACCCTGCTTCCTGGAAACACTCTATTCCCTACTGCCAATTCCTCTGTCTATGCCACATCTGCACCCAGGATGAGGTGTTCCATACCAGGTCATCGGAGATGTCCTCATTCTTTAGAGAATGGGGTTCTCCTCTTCCATTATACATGAGGCTCTCACTAGGGTCTCTTCGATATCCCGCAGCTCCACTCTTACTCTCCCACCCCCCATTTGTAACAAAGACCGAGTCCTCGTTGTCCTCACCTTGCACCCCATCAACCATCGTATACAGCACATTATTCGCTGACATTTTCGCCATCTCCAATGGGATCCCACTACCCACATCTTCCCATCTCCATCCCTTTCTGCTTTCCGCAGAGACCATTCCCTCCGCAACTTCCTGTTCAACTTTTCCCTTCCCACCCAAACCACCCCTCCCCAGGTACTTTCCCCTGCAACCACAGGAGATGCAACACCTGCCTCTATACCTCCCCCCTCGACTCCGTCCAAGGACCCCGACAGTCTTTTCAGGTGAGGGAGAGGTTTACTTGCACCTCCTCCAACCTCATCTAGTGTATCCACTGTTCCAGATGTTAACTCCTGTATATCGGCGAGACCAAGAGCAGGCTTGGCAATCGTTTCGCTGAACATCTCCGCTCGGTC